>JAODVM010458155.1:0-22024 GCA_025400095.1 Phenganax marumi | reverse complement strand
TAGATGAGTCCAAGTTATGGAACATATTCCAGTTCCATAGCCAGTAGTATGAGTCCATGATAGATGAGTCCAAGTTATGGAACATATTCCAGTTCCATAGCCAGTAGTATGAGTCCATGATAGATGAGTCCAAGTTATGGAACATATTCCAGTTCCATAGCCAGTAGTATGAGTCCATGATAGATGAGTCCAAGTTAGGAAACATTCATATCTATCAACTAGCATCACCTACTACCCTTCAATATTCTACACTTTTCATATACTATCCCATACTGTCATAAACTACCATACATTGTCCAATCCTTATCAAGTTATACCCTTTAGTATTCAACAACTGTTTCGTTCTACCCTAACCTATAACGTAGTTTCCTATGATATCCTAAACTTACCATCAACCTTCCTATATTTTTCCATATCTATTACGTATTATCCTTTATTACCCTGCAGATTTAAAACCCAATATTTGTAAACAAAGCTGAATAAAAGCAAAAACGATGTCGTGTTTCTTGGATATCTTAATGGTGTGTTTATTACTAATGCCTGCGCGTGGTTTCAATGGCGAAACAAGGTGCAAAGCTGGGAGTAAGAAAGTACTTTTGCTAGATGCTTTGTTGACAGAAAGTGATGTTGGATGGTTAAATGAATATCTTGCAAAACACAGGCCATGGGTGTTAAACCAGGAAGACATTTTTAAACAAAGTTTTGTTGATTTGAATGTGAACGCAACCTGGGTATCTCCTGTGACAGACATGTTTAAACAAACAAGAGTATGGAAAAAACTATCAGACACTTTAAAACAAATGAGTGGAAAACAGCAATATTTATGCCAGGCAATGTTCACACTTGCATATAGATTGGATTTTAAACCTGTTTCAAAGTTAGGTACACTTTTTTCTACTTAATATGAGCAAGAAATTACATACATACGTGTTTCACACACCAACACAAAATATAATTGTAACTGCTAATTAAATGTAATTGTTACTATCAATGAGTTCAGTAAACAATCTCATCTTGTTAGCTGTTAATTCAGGTGTAGCTCCTTGAAACTAGTTTGCAGCTTAAATTTTTAAATAATAATAAACGTCCTGTTCATAGATAATGATGGCCTAATTGCACAAATATTCCTCAATGAAGATATGAGAAAAAATGACTATGGTGAAACAGTGTTCTATAATGATGATAATGAACTTGTTTGCAGCATTCATCAATATCCTGGTCGTGTCCTTGTTTCGAATAGTAGCATGTTGTATGTATCAAAACCACCGTCTATGCTCTATATGCAAACTCAAAACTCCATTATGATTTTGCTCACAAACTCATTTGATGAATATCAAAGTTGCAGAAACTCGGTTGGTATTTAATCAATATTTTCTCCAAATTTTCACCTGAATTTATGCATCTAGGTTGATTGAAAACAACCATAATAAATATATTCTCATTTTGCAGATGAACAGTGAAGCAATGATTGACTCAAAACCAACAAATTTTCCTTTCATTGGTCAAGGTAAACTTGAGTGTCTACAAGATGGCAACATCAATTACACAGAGCATCAGACAAATAAATATTACGATTCTCTAGGTCGCAAAATCGCAGTATTTGATAACATCCTCTCTAAACGAGATTTACACAAACTAAGACACTATTTAACAAATAATTTCTATAGTTTTGGATTTCACACATATGACACTGAACAAAGCAAAGACCATGATAATGTTGCCTGGATATCAACACAGAAAGTATGCTCAAATAATGAAGTGTCGATCTTTGCAATTATTTCAATATGAATTAAGTTCGCCGTTTTCTGCAGTCTGATGTTTTAACTCAAAGTGATCTTTGGCAAGTGGTGAAGCAAGCAGCTGCATATCTTAGTACTTCTGATCAATGGTATCCTTATGATGTTTCAATGAATATTGTGCATTCATTTCATCATACCAGAATTCACGAAGATTGTGAGCCTTCTGAGGTACGCAGATAGAATGACAAAGAATGCTGAAAATTCTTCGCTCACATTCTTTATTTTTAGGACGAATTCACCTTCTTATTGTATCTTAATCCGGAGTGGCACGAGAATCTCTATGGACAGACGGTTTTCTTTGAGCAAGTCAACATGGGTGTGGAGCCTGGGGATAAGGAGTATGAAACTGTTGCAGTAGTACGACCTCGATATGGACGGATTGTCATGTTCCAAGGAATCATTCCGCACTCAGCCAGACCACCAAGCCCTAATTTCCAAGGAGCACGATACACATTTGCATGCAAGGTAACATCATGCAATAGGATTAGAAAGCTTGCAAATGTAATAAGGTCTAGGAGATTTTATCTTTCAGGTGAGCAAGACTTACACAGACGCAAAATCAAAGAAGCTCAAAGAAACACTAGAGGCTCTCGATGAAGTGGGCTTCAAAGAGAGGTTAAACGAATTTAGAAAGGACGGTGATGTGAATGCGGAATTGATGAAACAAACGGAAACACTGGAAAAATTTGTACGAGAAAGACAGCAGTATTTGGAGAACAAACTCTCGGAAGTTGATATTAAATAGAGAGAAATATCTCTCATTATTATGAATGCACCAATCTGTGTACCAGCCAGCCTGTTCTTCCAGGACTTGACAGCAAGAACGTTTCACCAATGAATGTTCACACTTGATTCAATAAGTTCAAACAATCTACTTTTTCCATATCTTTTCGCAAGATCCAATGCACTCTCATTCTGGCAATTAACAATGCTAGGATTAAGTAGTCGATTTAATAAAAGCACTTCCAACAAGGAGTTTTCTCTGCAATACGTGACAGCAAGGTGATGTGGCGTTTGACCTCCGTATGTTTGTGCGCTGATATCTGCACCATTTTGTAGAAGAAATGATGCAACTTCAGTTTGATCTAAACAAGAAAAACTCTTAACAAACACCCAACACCTAACAACCGTTTTGCTCAATATGCTGAACAAAATTTTCTTATAGTTTCTTTTCAGCACACCCTCACAGTTTTCAGTTAATGACCACGGGCCGGTTGTTCAAAGGTGGGTTAGCAGTTAACCTAGGTTTAAATTTAACCGACCATTTTACCTCCTGATCTTGAAGCACCATTTATTTTTTGAAACTTTGAGGGGTTGAACTACCCATTAAGGGAAACATTTTGAGTTTCAAAACTTTTTCTTGAACGAGTTTCAAATTGTGGTTAAAGTACTACACTAACCCGGGGTTAAGCTAACCCAGCTTTCAATAACCCGCCTCACACCAATAAACTATTCCTTGAGCTAATAAAAGGGACAATGTTTTTCCTAATATAAAGTTAAATGAATTAAAATAATGAGTGACTGCTCACCCCATCTACAAGCACAATGCAATGGTTGCCAGTGACTATTAGGTATGATTCTGTATCCAAAAAAAACAAAATGAAATGCATTATTATACACATTGATGATAAATAGTAAACGTAGACTTTATCAAGAAAATCAAATTAATATTATGCAGGGTATAAAAGCAATTAATAGAAAGTGAATATTATGCAACCTTGAAACAAATAAAAACTGATAAACAATATTAAAGCTATTGTTTGTATTTAGTATTATTCTAAATATTCAACTTTTTGCCTTCTTGAAATTTTAACTGGTTGAGAAATTTTTCTTTTGATGATTGCACTTGAAATGCAAAAAATGAGACACAGGATTGACCAATTTTTTATTTACTAGCTTGTGCTTTTACCAAAAAGAATGTAAGTAAAAGAATATGATAATATAGACACAACAGTTCCCCAAACAAAAACCATCTTGCTGCATTGTGGCAACGCATTGAACTGAACATGACATAACATTGAACATAACACAACATAATAATACATAATACATACCACTACACTTCAAGTGAAAGTACTTCTAGTAGAAGTAGTTTCTCTTATGAATACAACAAAGTCATGTCATCTGTCTTCTTTTATTACTAAAACTAGTTATCACCATAAAATACATGAAATTCATACAAAGTGGAACCATTTGAAAACCTGAAGCTGATAAATGGAGCGCTCTGACCTAACAAGCGTCATTAAGCATGGAAATATAACGCATGAATCGTATATAAAGTAATTTATTCGATCTATCAAGTAAAATATAACTAGTAGTAATCACAGATTAGTAAGTGCGTTCGACCAGTCGGCAAATGACAGCATATTCTGGGATAAACTGCACAATAATTGACAATAATATATTTGCGCGTTCTACATGTAGATTAAGCACTTGCTTGTGGCTGGCGCTTTTAGCCACGCGTTTAACCAGAGGCGTTTAACATAATTTCCGCAACACTGGTAACACGACACCGAGGCAAAGGTGAACAACGCCAAAACGAGGCAAACGCCACAACCCCAAATCTTGATTTCACCTGGCATCTGACCGCAACGTCACGATTAGGAAGCGTAGTTAGGAAGTTAACCAATTTAAGAAGTTAACCAAGAGAGATAGGAAGTTAACAAAGGACTTAGTTGCGTTGGAGGAACTAAGTCCTTGCTTAACTAACTAAGCAACTAAGTCCTTGGTTAACTTGACACAAATTTTGTGACACTAAGTCCTTGCTTAACTTGACAAAAAATTCGTTAGATTAAGTCCTTAGTTAACTTGACAAAAATTTGTTAGAATAAGTCCTTGGTTAACTTGACAAAAATTTTGTTAGACTAAGTCCTTGGTTAAATTGACAAAAATTTCGTTAGACTAAATCCTTGGTTAACTTGACAAAAAAATTTCGTTAGACTAAGTCCTTGGTTAAATTGACAAAAATTTTGTTAGACTAAGTCCTTGGTTAAATTGACAAAAATTTCGTTAGACCAAGTCCTTGCTTAACTTGACAAAAATTTCCTTAGACTAAATCGTTGGTTAACTTGAAAAAAATTTCGTTAGACTAAATCCTTGGTTAACTTGACAAAAAAAATTCGTTAAACTAAATCCTTGGTTAACTTGACAAAAACTTCGTTAAACTAAATCCTTGGTTAACTTGACAAAAATTTCGTTAGACTAAATCCTTGGTTAACTTGACAAAAAAATTTCGTTAGACTAAGTCCTTAGTTAACTTGACAAAAATTTTGTTAGACTAAGTCCTTGGTTAACTTGACAAAAACTTTGTTAGACTAAGTCCTTGGTTAACTTGAAAAACAAACAAACTTGTTTGCCAAGAAACTTGACAAACACTTATGAATGAGACAAATGATACCTTTAATCAGTGTTTTTACAAATTATGGATTTTCCCGTTTCCCGTTACCCGTTACCTTTATCTTTTTTACAGCGCACGTACGCGAAAAAAGAGAAAAATGGGATACGGGTAACGGGAAAATTTTGTTAGAATAAGTCCTTGCATAACTTGACAAAAATTTAGTCCTTGGTTAACTTGACAAAAATTTTGTTAGACTAAGTCTTTGGTTAACTTGGTAAAAATTTTTTTAGACTAAGTCCTTGGTTAACTTGACAAAAATTTTTTTAGACTAAGTCGTTGGTTAACTTGGCAAAAATTTTATTAGACTAAGTCCTCGGTTAACTTGACAAAATATTTGTTAGAATAAGTCCTTGTTTAACTTGACAAAAGTTTTGTTAGACTAAGTCCTCGGTTAACTTGACAAAAATTTCGTTAGACTAAGTCCTTGGTCAACTTGAAAAAAAATTTGTTAGAATAAGTCCTTGGTTAACCTGAAAAAAATTTTGTTAGACTGAGTCTTTGGTCAACTTGGCAAAAATTTTGTTAGATAGTGTCCATGGTTAACTTGACAAAAATTTTGTTAGAATAAGTCCTTGGTTAACTTGACCAAAATTCTGTTAGACTAAGTCTTTGGTCAACTTGGCAAAACTTTTGTGAGATAATGTCCTTGGTTAACTTGACAAATATTTTTTTAAACTACCTCCTTGGTTAACTTGAGAAACAAACAAAATTGTTTGTCAACAAACATGATAAACACTGATGAATGAGACAAATGATACCTTTAAACGGTGTTTTTATAAATTAAGGATTTTCCAGTTTCCCGCTATACCCGTTACCTATATCATTTTTTAAAGCGCACCTACGCGAAAAATGAGAAAAATGGGACAAGGGTAACCTGTAACAGGTAACGGCAAAATTTTGTTAGACTAAGTGCTTGGTTAACTTCACTAAAATTTTGTTAGAAAAAGTCTTTTTTAACTTGAAAAAAATTTTGTTAGACCATGCACGCTTTTGGTTAACTTGAAAAAAATTTCGTTAGACTAAGTCCTTGCATAACTTGACAAAAATTTCGTTAGATTAAGTCCATTGTTAACTTGACAAAAATTTTGTTAGACTAAGTCGTTGGTTAACTTGGCAAAAATTTTGTTAGACAAGTCCTTGGTTAACTTGACAAAATATTTGTTAGAATAAGTCCTTGGTTAACTTGACAAAAGTTTTGTTAGACTAAGTCCTCGGTTAACTTGACAAAAATTTCGTTAGACTAAGTCCCTGGTTAACTTCACAAAAATTTTGTTAGACTAAGCCTTTGGTTAACAGGACAAAAATTTCGTTAGACTAAGTCCTTGGTTAACTTGGTAAAAATTTTATTAGACTAAGTCCTTGGCTAACTTGACAAAAATTTTGTTACACTAAGTCGTTGGTCAACTTGGCAAAAATTTTGTTAGACTATGTCCTTGGTTAACGTGACAAAAATTTTGTTACACTAAGTCCTTGTTTAACTTGACAAAATATTTGTTAGAATAAGTCTTTGCTTAACTTGACAAAAATTTTGTTAGACTAAGTCCTCGGTTAACTTGACAAAAATTTCCTTAGACTATAGCCTTGGTTAACTTGACAAAACCTTTGTAAGACTAAGTCCTTGGTTAACTTGACAAACAAGCAAACTTGTTTACCTATTTTACCTTGGTTACCTATTTCTTTTTTTACAGCGTACGTACGCGAAAAAAGAGAAAAATGGGATACGGGTAACGGGTAACGGGAAAACTTTGTTAGAATAAGTCCTTGCATAACTTGACAAAAATTTTGTAAGAGTAAGTCCTTGGTTAACTTGACAAAAATTTTGGAAGGCTAAGTCTTTGGTTAACTTTATAAATATTTTGTCAGACTAAGTCCGTGGTTTACTTGACAAAAAATTTGTTAGACTAAGTCCTTGGTTAACTTGGCAAAAATTTTGTGAGACTATAAGTCCTTGGTTAGCTTGACAAAATTTTGTTAGACAAAGTCTTTGGGTAACTTGGCAACAATTTTGTTAGACTAAGTCCTTGGTTAACTTGATAAAAATTTTGTTAGACTACGTCTTTGGTCAATTTGGCAAAAATTTTGTTGGATTAAGTCCTTCGTTAACTTGACAAAAAAATTTTGCTAGAATAAGTCCTTGATTAACTTGACAAAATTTTTTTTCACTAAGTCTATGGTTAACTTGGCAAAAATTTTGTTAGACTAATTCCTTGGTTAACTTGACAAAAATTTTGTTAGACTAAGTCCTTGATTAACTTGACAAATATTTTGTGAGACTAAGTCCTTGGTTAACATGACAAACAAACAATCTTGTTTGTTAACAAACTTGACAAACACTGATGAATGAGACAAATGATACCTTTAATCAGTGTTTTTACAAATTAAGGATTTTCCCGTTACCCGTTACCCGTTACCTATATCATATTTTACAGCGCACCTACGCGAAAAATGAGAAAAATGGGTTACGGGTAACGGGAAAATTTTTTTAGATTAAGTCTTGGTTAACTTGAGAAAAATTTTGTAAGACTAAGTCTTTCGTTAACATAACAAATGTTTTGTTAGTCTAAGTCCTTGGTTAAGTTGACAAAAATTTTGTTACACTAAGTCCGTGGTTAACGTGACAAAAATTTTGTTTGACTAAGTCCTTGGTTAAGTTGACAAAAATTTCGTTAGACTAAGTCCTTAGTTTACTTGACAAAAATGTAGTTAGACTAAGTCTTTGGTTAACTTGGCAAAAATTTTTTTAGACTATAAGTCCTTGGTTAACTTGACAAAAATTTTTTTAGACAAAGCCTTTGGTTAAATTGGCAAAAATTTTGTTAGACTAAGTCCTTCATTAACTGACAAAAATATTGTTAGACTAAGTCTTTGGTTAACTTGGCAAAAATTTTGTTAGATTTAGTCCTTGGTTAATTAATATGACAAAAATTTTGTTAGAATAAGTCCTTCTTTAACTTCACAAAAATTCTGTTAGACTAAGTCCTTGATTAACTTGACAAATATTTTTTTAGACTAAGTCCTTGTTTAACTTGAAAAACAAAAAAACTTGTTTGTCAACAAACTTGACAAACACTGATGAATGAGACAAATGATACCTTTAATCAGCGTTTTTACAAATTACGGATTTTCCCGTTTCCCGTTACCCGTTACCTATATTTTTTTTACAGCGCACGTAAACGGGTAACGGGAAAATTTGTTAGATAAAGTCCTTGCATAACTTGACAAAAATTTTGTTAGACAAAGTCCTTGGTTAACAAGACAAAAATTTCGTTAGACTAAGTCCTTGGTTAACTTGACAAAAATTTTGTTAGAATAAGTTCTATGTTAAGTTGACAAAAATTCTGTTAGACTAAGTCCTTGATTAACTTGACAAATATTTTGAGACTAAGTCCTTGGTTAACTTGACTAACAAACAAACTTGTTTGTCAAAAAAATTGACAAACACTGATGAATGAGACAAATGATACCTTTAAACAGTGTTTTTACAAATTAAGGATTTTCCCGTTTCTCGTTACCCGTTACTTGTTACCTAGATCATTTTTTATAGCGCACCTACGCAAAAAATGAGAAAAATTGGCTACGGGTAACGCGTATAACGTGAAAATTTTAGTTAGATTAAGTCCTTGGTTAAATTGACAAAAATTTTTTAAGACTAAGTCTTTGGTTAACTTGACAAATAGTTTGTTACACTAAGTGGTTGGTAAAGTTGAAAAAATTTTGTTAGGCTTAGACCGGGGTTAACTTGACAAAAATTTCGTTAGACTATAAGTCCTTGGTTAACTTGACAAAAATTTTGTTAGACTAAGTCCTTGGTTAACTTGGCAAACAAACAAACTTGTTTGTCAACATAGTTTACAAACACTGATGATTGAGAGAAATGATACCTTTAATCAATGTTTTTACAAATTAAGGATTTTCCCATTTCCCGTTACCCGTTACCTATACATTACAGCACACATACGCGAAAAAAGAGAATAATGGCATAGGGGTAACGGGCAACGGGATAAACTTTGTTAGAATAAGTCCTTGCATAACTTGACAAAAATTTTGAAAAGCTAAGTCCTTGGTTAAGTTGACAAAAATTTTGTTAGACTAAGTCCGTGGTTAACGTGAAAAAAATTTTGTTCGAGTAACTCCTTGGTTAACTTGACAAAAATTTCGTTAGACTAAGTCTTTGGTTTACTTGACAAAAACGTAGCTTGACTAAGTCCTTGGTTAACTTGACAAAAATTTTTTTATACAAAGTCCTTCGTTAACTTGACAAAAATTTTGTTAGACTAAGTCCCTGGCTAACTTGACAAAAATTTTGTTAGACTAAGCCCTTGGTTGTCAGGACAAAAATTTCGTTAGATTAAGTCCTTGGTTAACTGGATAAAAATTTTGTTAGAGTAAGTCTTTGGTTAACTTGGCAAAAATTTTGTTCGACTATGTCCTTGGTTAACTTGACAAAAATTATGTTAGACTAAGTCTTTGGTCAACTTGGCAAAAATTTTGTTAGATTAAGTCCTTTGTTAACTTGACAAAAATTTTTTTAGAATAAGTCCTTGGTTAACTTGAAAAAAATTCTGTTAGACTATAAGTCCTTGATTAACTTGACAAATATTTTGTTAGACTAAGTCCTTGGTTAACTTGACAAACAAACAAACTTGTTTGTCAACAAACTTGACAAACACTGATGAATGAGACAAATGACACCTTTAAACAGTGTTTTTACAAATTAAGGATTTTCCTTTTTCCCGTAACCTGTTAGCAATATCATTTTTTACAGCGCACATACATGAAAAATGAGAAAAATAGGATGCGGGTAACGGGTAACAGGAATATCTTGTAAGAATAAGTCCTTGGTTAACTTGAAAAAAATTTTGTAAGACTAAGTACTTGGTTAACTTGACAAAAATTTTGTTAGACTAAGTCCTTGGTTAAAGTGGCAAAAATTTTGTTAGACAAAGTCCTTGGTTAACTTGAAAAAAATTTCGTTAGACTACATTCTTGGTTAACTTGAAAAAAATTTCGTTAGTTTAAACCCTTGGATAACTTGACAAAAGTTTTGCTAGTCTATGTCCCTGGTTAGCTTGGCAAAAATTTTGCTCGACTAAGTCCTTGGCTGGCTTGACAAAAATTTTGTTAGAATAAGACCTTGGTTAAATTGAGAAAAACTCTGTTAGACAAGACCTTGGTTAGCTTGAAAAAAATTTTGCTAGAATAAGTCCTTGGTTAACTTGACAAAAATTGTGTTACTCTAATTCCTTGGTTAACTAGACAAAAATTTTATATGACTAAGTCCTTCGTTAACTTGACAAACAAACAAGTTTGTCAACAAACTTGACAAACACTGATGAATGAGACAAATGATACCTTTAATAAGTGTTTTTACAAATTAAGGATTTTCCCTTTTCTCCTTACCCGTTACCTCTATCTATTTTAACAGCACACATATACGAAAAAAAGAAAATGAGATACGGGTAACGGGTAATGGGTTAATTTTGTTAGAATAAGTCCTTGCATAACTTGACAAAAATTTTGTTAACTTAAGCCCTTGGTTTACTTCACAAAAATTTTGTTACACTAAGTCTTTGGTTCACTTGAGAAAAGTTTTGTTCGACTAAGTCCTTCGTTAACTTGACAAATATTTTGTCAGACTAAGTCCTTGGTTAACTTGACAAAAATTTTGTAAGAATAAGTCCTCGTTTAACTTGATAAAAATTCTGTTAGACTAAGTCCTTGATTAACTTGACAAATATTTTGTTAGACTATATCCTCGGTTAACTTGACAAACAAACAAACTTGTTTGTGAACAAACTTGAGAAACACTGATGAATGAGACAAATGATACCTTTAAACAGTGTTTTTACAAATTAAGCATTTTCCAGTTTCCCGTCACCTTTTACCTATATAATTTTTACAGCGCACCTACCCGAAAAATTAGAAAAATGGGATACGGGTAACTGGTAACGTGAAAATCTTTTTAGATTAAGTCCTTGGTTAATTTGACAAAAAATTAGTAAGACTAAGTCCTTCATTAACGTGACAAAAATTTTGTTAGACTAAGTCCTTTGTTAACTTGACAAATATTTAGTTAATCTAGGTCTTTGGTTAGCTTGGCAAAAATTTTGTTAGAATAACTCCTTGGTTAACTTGAGGAAA
Source organism: Phenganax marumi (assembly GCA_025400095.1). Lineage (NCBI taxonomy): Eukaryota > Metazoa > Cnidaria > Anthozoa > Malacalcyonacea > Clavulariidae > Phenganax > Phenganax marumi. The sequence continues at coordinate 10,687 of JAODVM010458155.1, read as the reverse complement.
ATTTTGTCAATATAAGCCATTGGTTCACTTCACAAAAATTTCGTTCGAGTAAATCTTTGGTTAACTTGGGAAAAGTTTTGTTAGACTAAGTGCTTCCTTAACTTGAAAAAAATTTCGTTAGACAAAGTATTTGGTTAACTTGACAAAAATTTTGTTAGACTAATTCCTTGGTTAGCGTGACAAAAATTTTGTTAGAATAAGACCTTTTTTAAATTGACAAAAATTCTGTTAGACAAGACCTTGGTTAACTTGAGAAAAATTTTGTTAGACTAAGTCATTGTTAACTTGACAAAAATTTTGTTGAACTAAGTGCTTCGTTAACGTGCAAAAAATTTTCTCAGACTAAGTCCTTCGTTAACTTGACAAATATTTAGTTAGACTAAGTCTTTGCTTAACTTGGCAAAAATTTTGTTAAAATAACTCCTTGGTTAACTTGACAAAAATTTTGTTAAATTAAGCTCTTGGTTCACTTCGCAAAAATTTCGTTGGACTAAGTCCTTGGTTAAGTTGACAAAAATTTTGCTAGACTAAGTCCTTGGTTATCTTGATAAAAATTTGGTAGACTAAGTCCTTGGTTAACTTGACAAACAAACAAACTTGTTTGTCAACAAACTTAACAAACACTGATGAATGAGACAAATGATACCTTTAAATGGTGTTTTTACAAATTAAGGATTTTCCTATTTCCGGTTACCTATATCATTATTTACAGCACATGTATGCGAAAAATGAGAAAAATGGTATACGGGTAACAGGAAAATTTTGCTAGACTAAGTCCTTGGTTAACTTGACAAAAATTTTGTTAGACTAAGTCCTTCGTTACCTTGAAAAAAATTTTGTCAGACTAAGTCCTTGGTTAACTTGACAAAATTTTTTTTAGACTAAGTCCTTGCTTGATTTGATCAAAATTTCGTTAGGGTAAGTCCTTGGTTAACTTGTGAAAAATTTTGTTAGACCAAGTCTTTGGTTAACTTGACAAATTTTATTGGATTAAGTCCTTTGTTAACTTGAGAAAAATTTTGTTAGACTAAGTCATTGGTTAACTTGACAAAAATTTTGTTAGACTAAGTCCTTGTTTGTCAACAAACTTGACAAACACTGATGAATGAGACAATTAAGTGATACCTTTAAACAGTGTTTTTACAAATTAAAGATTTTCCCGTTTCCCTTTTCCCGTTACCTGTATCATTATTTACAGCGCACGTATGCGAAAAATGAGAAAAATGGGATACGGGTAACGGGTAACGGAAAATTTTGTTAGACTAAGTCCTTGGTTAACTTGACAAAAATTTTGTATGACTAAGTCCGTGGTTAGCTTGACAAAAGTTTTGTTAGACTAAGTCCTTTGTTAACTTGACAAAAATTTTGTTAGACTAAGTCATTGGTTAACTTGACGAAAATTTCGTTAGATTAATCTACATGTAGAAAGCGCAAGTATATTATTGTCGCGAGTATATTGTTTTGTAGTTTATCCCAGAATACGTTGTCATTTGCCGACAGGTCGAACGCACTTACTAATCTTTGATTACTAGTAGTCTAACGAAAGTTTTGCACTTGCTTGTGGCTGGCACTTTCAGCCACGCGTTTAACATAATTTTCCGCAACACTGGTAACACGACACCGAGGCAAAAGTGAACAACGCCAAAACGAGGCAAATGCCACAACTCGAAATCTCGATTTTACCTGGCATCTGACCGCAACGTCACGATTTGGAAGCGTTCTCCTTCGTCGAACGCAATAATGTAATGTGTACAATTTCATGTCGTTTGTTTGATACAACTGAGTGCAAGTGTTGATGATTACATTAACTGACTGAACAGTGTTTTCGCTGTCATTCGTAGACAGATCTTGAGAAAAGTGCGTCCTCTCTGGCTCAACTGTCAAAGCCGAAATCAATGTGTTTATGAAAAATCAAAATGTTTTGCTCTGTTTCTCAAAATTTTTTGCTTTTGTGTATTGTGGTATAGTATCAGAACAGACGATACGCCTGCGCTAAGAGTATATTTAACTACTTCGCAAAAATCTTCAAAGATTCTTTCTTAAATGGGAACTCCAGTCCAAAAGCAAGTTGGGCTTAAATAAAAGATAAGACCTTGAATAGAGTGTCTGTGAAATATTTCTGTCTGAATGTAAATAATAAAGGAGAAATGCTTCGGCAAAGTTTGTAATTTCCCCACCATATTGCCTTTTGTCTGGCAGACGCATAAGCGGTCAGCGCGCTAAATTTGTGACGTCATTGAGTGCTTCGAAGCAAATCGTAGTTCACGGTACATTGAAATTTACATGTTCTGGCGCGCTATAAAATTGTTTTAAATAAATTTGTTTCAGTAAAATATCACATTATTCTGCTCTTTATGCACCAATGGTAGTCCAAGGACTAATGGCACAAATACAAGTTATCACAGAGATTGTCAACATATTGTATAAATCGCGCCGTCTTCAGAGTCGGACTCGGAACTCGAAATTCGTCTGGACTAAAATTAATAGCCCAAAACTTCACCGTTTTGCAAAATATTTGTATCCATATTATTTACACTCTTACTTGAAGAAGTGGAGTCACTTGAATTTAAAACTTCGTCCCTATTTGAACTTAAATTATCGACATTCACGACGACATACATGGTTTGTCATAATAAAAACATAACCGCACTTACCGCGAAGCACTCAATGACGTCACAAATTTAGCGCGCTGACCGCTTATGCGTCTGCCGGGCAAAACACAATATGGCGGCGAAATTAGCGAAAATCTCATACTTTGCCGAAGCATCTCTCCTTTACTATTCACATTCAGACCGAACGACTTCACAGACAATCTATTCAAGGTCTTATCTTTTATTTAAGCCCAACTTGCTTTCGGAGTGGAGTTCCCCTTTAAAACTTCATTAATTCATTACAATAGCATTGATCATGCGAATCGCGTGAGTAAGGAATAAATGCATAGAAATTTTTGGTTTCAGTTGACAGGGAACACTAAGGAGACTACAAAATTGCGTTATAAGATTGAGTAAAGAATTAACGGATGAAAACAGAGAAAAATGACGCGAATTAACATCTATAACTTAAGCAAAACTGTGATTTTGGGTTTAGTTTAAAACATTTTGTCATTTTTTTTTTTGGAAAGTTTTAGTCCCGCCGGCACCGCTACCTATAGGCCACTGATGATAGTGTAGTTAGACCTATTTCAAACGTCGAATTTTCTTTGGATCGAAAGCATTTAATACAAAAGATAATCAGAACAACTGCCTCATTATGCATTATTGTCTTAATAATTGCTTTCGACTCATGCAAAATTCGACGTTTGAAGCAGCCCTTATAGTTACATATCGGACTGCATAGAAGCATTGAAAGATTGTGAAGATGCATGTTATACTATCATGTTAGAAGTTACATCAAATAAACCTAACAGACAAAATAAACTGGCACTAATTTGTAAGCACAAGGCCGCAACATAATGTCTGTAACAAATTCCGTTTAGAAACACAATGGTTTCAGTGTTAAAAACGGTTGACCGTATCGCAATGCAATGCATTCCATCCTACCAAGGCTAAAAAATTTGTTTCATTCGCTTTAAAGCCAGTTGATTTTACATTTCAAGGAGAAATATCCTTGAGCCTGCCAGTGAACAGGCTAGCTAGACTGCAGTACTTCATGCAGCATATGCAAATTTTGTTTGTTAACCTATATTGCATGACTTGTAGCACATCCCAGTGTCTTTTACTGTAATATTCCTGGACTCGCTACAAGTCGGCTACTGTGCAAACTTCACAATCTTAATCAGAGTACGTTGATCTCGTTGGTTATAGTGACGTCGTGCCTTTCCGATTGTTCAAGAGCAAGAAAGGCATAATTGCAACTTTATAAGTACTTCCGATGATAGCAATAGAACTATACTTGAGCGCAAAAACTTTGTGATTTCACTAAACTGTTGTTTAAAACGCTTCTTCAATGTTAAATCGCACTTACTAAGAACTAGGGTGCAGAGAAAAGTGTGATACTTCGATGTTTTATTTCCTTGGCAACTAAATACCTTAAATTATCAATAGTTTAAGTCATTAACGAGAAATGCCATTGTATCTTTACAATGTTTCACAAAGCACTCCTGTCGTGCTGCTGTGCCTGGCTGGTTTCCGATCCGCTTATAAAAACATGTACACGACCACATAAAATTACGAAAATATGTCAAAATGTCGCCGCAATAATTATGATCACTGTTAACTCGTTCTTTTCACATTTTCTGATATAATGTATATGCAACGGGACTCAGTAGCCCCCTACTTGCATGTATTAATTTAAGAAATCCAGATCAGAAATAATGCTATTTTAATGGTGAGCAAAGGCATTTGAAAGGAATATATTTTGTATCAAGATTTCGGGATGTACAAGCGAAGGTATGAAATTTACGCAATTTTAGACGATGTTGTACTTTAAGAAATATTGCAAATACACACAAAAACTGAAATGCTGCACTCTTTTGTCATATCATTGCTCTTCGTAACACATTTACTAGAGGCACCACATTTTTGCGATCAATTCGAGAAACGCATAACAAATAGAAATAACTAATATTATTAAACCATAATCGAGATCCCTGACAATCAAAACAGCTCTATACAATTTTCAGCTATACACCAACACAGCTGTACAATTTGAATTCTTGTGGCGGCAAGTCTACTAAGATTGTAGCTAGTTTCGTGTAATAAAAGGCTCGGCTATATTCACTTTTTATATGAGAGCAATTATAATTTTGCGTGTATAAGTGATAACCTAATGTAATGTAAGAATATCCAGTGTGGAGTACGATATTATTGGAATTAGCACCATATAAAAGTGAAAATCCAAGGCTAATACTGAACCAAGTAAAGATCCGTACACCATGCATAGACTTCATAGTTGTCTCTTCAACTGAAACAAAGAGTCTTTGTATATTGCTCAAAATATATAAGTAGCGGCAACTCAGTTGCAATAAACGTCGAAGAAACTTAACAGTGAGCATTAAGGCCCTGTTTGTATGGATGGGTTTTGAAGTGTTTACGTTTTCGTAAGGCCGAATATGCATCGATCGATTGGCATCCATCCTACCGTTTTTGTAGCTTATTCGACTTTCCCCATTAAAACGCTCGAAAATGAAGATTTGAAGGTAGTGTGATGTAAAATATAGAGAATATTACATGGCTGCGCGGATATATGAAATTTATTTCGAGTGTTGAAAGGAATATTGCTCACGAGTGAGAGCAGCGAATGAGTTAACTGTTGATGTTTGAAACTATCTGTTCAGCTTTCGCTGAAAGATGCACTGCAATTCAGGCACATCAAAAAATTAATTAAAAATTTTTGCATTCATGCGAGCATTTTGGCTTTCATGTGGGACAGTTACATTAAATCATCGTGTTTTGAAATGTCTAATATACTGTTCTGTTTGACATTTGCAATAGTTTTTTCTTGGAAATTTGATATACTGTTGCGTTGGAAATCAAAATCTTGTGTGTGTGTCTTATAGTTTTTTTACAATAAACGAATGCTGTTCAGAAAAACATTTGTCAATTTTCATCTTGAGCAATTAAATCAAATTAATGTACCACATATTTAATATACCACAATCGTCGTAAAATGGGCAAGCTGCAATGGCATACATACTTTAATAAAGCACCCTGTCCTCACCAACATGTCGCTAGCTGGTTTTCATGAAGGGCTTGTAACATAATTCTACAAGTACGAAAACAAGTGACAAATACAAATAAAAGAATTTAAGGACTAGAACTAATAAATAAGGAATGAGAAACAGATTATGTATATTTAAAAAACTAAGTGTCATGCAGTATCAGCCAGCTTGATCTAGTTCGGTGTATATTATTTATATAATTCTCGAAAATAGAACAAGGAATTTAGCTGACCGGGGCTTGCATGATTTTCTCACCATTTAATAAAACTTGATTTCATTTTGTTTTTCCAGTTTAGAAAGGATTCTACGCTTTCGCAATATCAAGATAATCTTGTTGATGCAATGTTTAATCTCGACATTTTCGATCATGTATATGATGCTTCAAACATCCGTCTTGGATCAGGTTTCTTGCGATCTTACTGCAGAGCGATGTCAAGGATGTTGTATCATGCAAAACGCCAGTGTGCTTGCAATCTCACACGAACCACGACTTTCTGAGAAACTGCACAAATTTTCTCGCGCTATCAGAAATTATAATATACCCGAGGAAATGCTTAAAATACTACACGATGCCGAGCACAAGATCCAACAATTTGAGAACGAACTATCGCAGTTTAGGGAGGCGAAAAATAATCGCGTGTCACACCTGCAAGAATTATTAGTCGAAGAAGATCAAATTGGGAATAATCATAAGCTCGTCCCAAAATCTAAACCGAAATGGCAACCTAAATCCAAGCATCCTGACAAACTGGTTTCAAAAGCAGACACCACAAAGTTTCCAAACGGCGCACGCAATGAAATTAGAGTAAAAGTGCCAATGTAAATTACAGTAACAATAAAATTTTTCGAGTACCAGTTACATTTTAATAAGATTATCTTATAATTTTGCATGCCGCAAACAATAATATAGCATCAATTTGAGGATACACCACGTATATTTATTATGGCAAAGCTTTCGTTGAATTATTTCGTTGCATTTTCGCAGAATTATTGCAACAGTTGCACTGATGAAGGTCCTGGTTAACGGACCGAAAGCTTCACAATAATAAATATACGTGGTGTATCCTCAAACTGATGCTATTCAGTTACATTTTGTTGATGTAGACCGACGCTAATTGATAGCCTATATGAATATAGGGCTTATCGATAGCGCTTGTGCACTTTGAAGCAAAATAAAACCATTTGAAGGAGACTCAGCTGAAATCAAGTATGTCAAATCACTATAGTCGTATTGTTTAGCTGATTAGCCGGAATACCTACACTTCAGCAACAGGGGTTCCAAACGGCGAAACAAGCAAGAAAACCGCGAATAAAACGAAAACGTGAAGAAATAATGAAATTAGTGAAGTCGCCGTGACGAGACGAAAACTACAACACAGTACACCACAAAAGACTTTTTTGAAAATTATGGGTCACAGTGGCTGTATACAAGTGGTGAAGCCAAAAGGCGAGGCTGGGCTTTTGGAGGCCCGCTCATTTCATGCATGGGCCAGTTCCCATATTGCACAGTAGCCGTGTCGTATAATTACCGAGAAGGTTAATATAAGATAATTTATTTCTATCAGAATAATATTGCCTATAGCATTTGATGATAATTATAATTGATAGCTTGAGAAAAATATCATAAATTCTCGAGCAATGGAGGCTGGAGCCAAGCAATAGGTGAAGATACTATTAACTCGACTGGCCACTTACGCCGACGAATAGCGTGCAATAAAAATTTGATGTTACTGCATGGCTACCACTGTTTTAAAACTGTTTTCATGTTTCGATGCTCTTACGCGTAAAACTGCATGCGTGCCTCGATCTAAAGTTTTACAAGTTTTTTGTATTAAAGTTTCTGTAGCGAAGTGTAATTTTATACGATGTGTTTAGTGGTATTAAATGAAGTTGAAAATAAAGACCAAAGCCATGATGCAAACCTCTAAGCTAGAAAAAAAATTACGTTTTTATCAAAACGTCGGCATTTACTTTTTATAGCAGTTAAATCATGTTTTTGCAAAATACACTTATTTTTGAGCTATATGATGTTGCTACTCATAGCGAAATCGCTATAAAGCATGAAACACAATTTTGGGGAGATTTCAGTAACAAAAGTTGTTGATTTTGTTTCCAGTTGCTGGGAAAGTGATTTTTAGGCTATATAGTCAACGCGAATATCGCGGATTGATTGAATAAGTGATGGAAATGGCTTCAACAGACGCAATGACGCTTTAGACAAATTGGGGGATTTGTTTAAATCTTAGCTCTCGACCAATCGCTATCCAGGCGCAAAATCGTAAAGACAGAGCGAGAAAATACTGCCGTTTTGTGTAGCTTTTTTGAGTTTTAATCAACGTTCATCACGCCGGTCATCGCACATCGACCAGTGCACCCATTGCCGTTGCACCGGCCCTCTATACCAGCGCCATGGTTTATGTATATACACTGTTATGAAGAGTTTGAACTCTTGAGCGAAGTATTTGCAGTATTTTGGAAGGAGATTAATCAGAGGCCATTAAAATGGATGCCACGCGTTGGACCAAACCTCAAGCTCCACAAAGACCACCAATTTTTTGTTGATATGTTCGTGTGTTCGACGAAAACTTTACAACGTTTTCCTTAACGAGAAGGTTGGTTCCAACCGTTAGGGAAACCTGTCGATCGTTAACAAGAACAAGTGAACACGTTAAGGAACTTATGGATTAAAATTTGCTGGTCTCTACGGGGACTCACCGTTGAACTGTAGGCATATGTAATATTGATTTCATGTTTCTTGCAACACTAAATGGACCCATGCAGTGAAGTGAGTGCACGTTGCATTAAACAATAAAAGACCTGGAACGCTAAGTCAGGGGGAAAATATTGAGGCCAACATTGTGCTTATCTTGCAGGTAGATCCAGTTCTTTTTTGAAAGGTTGAAAAAAACTAACACGTTTAAATCCATAAAAATTTGAACTTAAGTCTTGCATTAATGATTGCACATAACTTGAAGAGGGACAGTTAAATTTGTATTATATGTAAGAAACTTAGACAAAACTTCTACTCATATCAAACTCATTTGCTATGAAATCGGACATTTGCTCGAGCCTCGCGCCAGTTTTCTGGAATAAATAATTAGCGCTCGCCATTGTAAATTTCAACATGGCGGAGAGACCACACCACTGAGCTCTATTATATATCTGGAGGAACTGCTCTGACTCCAAAGCGGGGTCCAAAAACATGGCGGATGAGTCTGGGACGAGCGCGGTATTGACGCCATTTGGTCCCTATTTTTCATGGTAATTACCACTGACCCACCGCGATCACAAGTTTTTTACATAGTTTAGCTCCCCCCTAGTTTTTGTATTGTTTTTTTGTATTTTCACAACAAAAATTGACTTTTGTCGAGAACCTTAAAAATACCAAGACTCTGTTCTGCATTTGGATGCCAATATCTTTTGCTGGCAAAGAATATTTCTTCCCACCGGTAAGAAGTCATTAAAAGTTTAAAAGTTAGGGTATAATTATACTTTTAATGTTTTGACCTTGATGCCACAAAGTTTTTTTGCCTTCTTGGCACTCGTACGATCTGCTTGTTATTTTTTTGTTAGTGAGTTGTTGTTTACACTGGAAGCTCTTTTTTTAACTGTTTTGTGGCTTTTGTTTTCTTTTCTTTCGTTCAGTACTTAATTTTTCAAAAATAACGCGAAAAAGACACATGGCCACAGTGCCATTTCAATCTTGGCACAAAACTTGTCACAAAACCAGTCACAGTCATCATGAACTATATTTTTAAAGTCTTCTACGTATCACTATATATAAAACGAGCAATGACCACTGAATAGAAATTGTGCAGTTTAAGCTCATGGGAATAATGTTTTACTCAACTAATTATCATTCCCAGACTGTTTTTTATCAAAAAAGTTATCTGTTTTATATTTTCTTTTTCTAGAAAAAAGAAGAAGAACTGCGAGCAACTTCTAGTGCTGAATATTTAGCCCATTAATTATCGTCTAGTGTCTGATGCTAGACTAGGAGAGGCCCTTGCATCTTAATGATGATAGGATAGAACTATAGCAAATCTTATCTCTTTAAACTTGTAACTTTTTTGTACTTGCTCAGGTCATATTTGATTTGAATTATGTTAGTAATCATTTTTCTTTCCATTTATATCATCTTCATTCTTCAAGCCTTGAAGCCTTATTCTTCCACATCTACTGAGTAAAAATAAAGGCTCTGAGAAAGGGAATGTTCTGTTCATACAAATTCTTCTACTGCACTGGATGTAAAGTCTACAATTGTATTATTCAGGATTTTGCTCTTTTTCACCTGCAGGAATATTTTGCTTCAAATGGAAAAAGGAGGCCATATGGCAAAAATTGCCACATGAGAAAAAAAATAGTTTTATAATTGTACATTCACATTCAATGACTATTGATTGGTTATTGGATGTGAGTGAACAACTAGTCCAGTATACTTATTTTTATTAAATTTGACTTCTCGAATGCACCATTCAGTCGACAGCTTTTTGCAATAGTCTGACCTACAACTTTGTACTTTTGAAAAATACCAAAACCATTGTTAAATTCCAATCCTCAGTCATCATTAAAATACTATTAGATGGCATATTCTTTCAAAACAGGACACTTTAATAACTTGCAATTATAGTATTTTCAACAAAAAGAAGCAGGTCACTATTGCCATGGAAATCAAACTCCATGTATTTTATTGATAAATTTAATTATTACAGGACTGGTGTGAAATGTGGTTTTATAAACAAAACAAATTACATGGTAGAGTTGAACATTTCCCACATGCATGTGTCGTAATCAGGTTTTCAACTGATTAGCACATATTATGTTAGGCGTAGCAAAAAAAATGTTGTGTTTCCGGTAACCCGACCGACCTGAAAATTTTTTTCTATTTTTTGCATATTTAAAGTCCAGAATGGACTTAATCTGAACCAAATACAAAGTCTCTCTTATCTTACAATTGTCCGTAAGCCATAATCCACGGCGTCTAGCAGAGGGGGTCTGTTTATTTCTGACACTTTTATTTCGGGTGGT
>JAODVM010458044.1:0-22064 GCA_025400095.1 Phenganax marumi | reverse complement strand
GCATGAGGCAAGAGTTTTAGTTATATGTTCATTCCAATTTAGATGATTATCTAAATAAACACCTAGTAACTTGGCTAGTCTGCAGTCTGTCTTCTCTTACCTCTGACGAGTAGTTTGTTAATTTGACTAGATTCGGTGCACCAGACGGGATACTCTCCAACGTTCTCACCCAGATAGCTTTGGACTGGTCACCAGCTCTGTTGTTAGCGTACGACTTCACGTAGACAGCGTATTGTGTGTAGGCTCTTAACTGGTTCACAACCAAATGTGTAGCATTATCATGTGTGATTTGTTGAAATGAAGATTTTCTCATGTAGTCCAAACAATGCACCACAAAGAACACAGATTTGTAGCCAGGAGGAATTTGCCATGTGATATTCACTGCCGTCGGAGATAAAGCGTAACCATGCACATTGAACGGCGGGTCCATTCTCTCTGTAAAATGAAGTACTAATGACATCAGAACCAGACCTAACTGTATATAAGACCTTGCAAGTCGGGTCACCTACCTAAGACAACCAAGAGAGTCTGATCAACGCTTGATCCATATTTGTTCTCAACTTCACATTGATACACCCCTTGATCCTCTAATACTACGTTCTTTAACTCCAACTTGTTGCCGTAGAGACGTAATCGGGAATTCTCGACAAGTGCTCGACTATTCTTGTACCATGTGATTGTGGGCGAAGGTTGACCGCTTGTGTGACAAGTTAAGACTACTCTTTCTTTCTCTTTTCGCTCTGTCACAACGGGCAGATATCTTGTGAAACTAGGCGGCGCTAAAAGACATTGCATACATAAATAAACATTTAGTAATACAGGGACTAATATATGGACCACACACATAGTTGCTGTAGTCATTCAGCACCTTTCACCTGACATAATATACCGAAATTTTCTACCTTGTACAGACAAGCGAACCGTGCGTTCCACGCCATTGGTTGCCATGCAACGATATTCGCCAGCGTCAGACATTTGTACGGAGTCGATAACAAGCGTAGCAAATCCACGACCAGCACTGAGAATCTTGGTACCTAGTGATGTCACGTCGCTCCAAGTAACAGTAGATTTATGAGGACTATACTGGATACATTCTGTCACCAGGGGCTTTCCGACCATAGCATGGATAGACGTCCCGGGGTAAATATGGATACTGATATTCGATGAAGCTAAAGAACACGTAAAGAATATTTATGGAAGGTAGGATAGATAACATATGACGTATATTGCTGTGGTTATAAACCGTGCTAATCTTTGTTTGTGCAGTTAAATCTCGTGCAAATCACAAACAAAAACAACCAGTGTGCCTATGCAATGCAATCACAACAAAAACGCATAATATCAAGCTAGGAAAGCGAACAAAAGCATGCGAGACATAAATACTCTAGGTGTAAAAATTATAGATAAATCTGCAGCATATACTTACATTGTCCAGCAACTTTCAATTCCTGACTTGAAAGAGATTTATTATATTTATTTTGAGCTCGACAAGAATAGCTTCCATCGTCCGAAACGTTGTAGTCCAAAATACGTAACAATCCTGAAGGGAGGGCCTCTAGCTTGTAGCCTAGCGACGTGTTCAGGAGGATACTGTCCTTATACCAAGTATACGTGACTGGGACATTGGTATCCACATTGCATTTTAATCTTACAACATTCCCAAATAACCGCGGACTTACTAAGCTCACAGAAATGTTCCGAAGATCTATAAACAGATAAAGAACGGTTTCTTTGTTTAGTAGAAATAGATAGATATGACATGCAGTTTCTTATATTGACATTGATGTAAATTTAAATTTTTGCGGGCGATAATGAGAAAGAAAATGCGTGGCGTTAGACAAAGTACAGGATCTTGCGTAAAGAGCGAAAAAAAGTTGCCATGCGGTAGTAACGCCTCGCTTTAAAGTATATTTGGCTGGCGATCTGAGAGACACTTAACAAGCGGTTTCCTTGAAGTTTTTAAAACCTTAACAACGAAAAACAGGATCAGATTAAACCACCGGGATAAAAGTGAAGTGGATGCCTTTATCTTTGTTAAGTAAAAAGAAGTGCATGAGCGCATGTATAGCTGATTATAAAAACACGCATACACGCACATCACCGTCCTTTCCCTATATACGCTTATAAAAGGAAGCATTTTGTTTTCATAAACCCTTATAATTTGTTGTCAGTGTATCCTTCGTTTCAATATATATCGGGCAGGATAGCAAAAAAACATAAAATCTATCGAAGTTTGTAACCCTTACAACAAGGAAACAATTTGGCTTTATTCCTTAGGCCTCATTACCGGCAAGCAATTATACTTGTAAAGCATAAATTATGAGCCAAGCCGTCCTTTCAAACACGTTTTCGTGTCAAGAGGTTTTCCCTTAATCGTGAGTAAACAGTCTGAAGCCACTCTTGGCTGAAGAAAGCGTACTTTTCAAGTGTTCTGTTGTTGGCAATAACTTGCAGCTGCATTTATAAATTTATGCTTTGAGATCCTTACAAGCAAGACTCCCTTTTCATCCACCCTGGGACTTCAGTAATAGCTACGGAATACTGAATTGTATGAGCATGCATTTACGTCGTCTTGAAATAAGTTTGTATGTATTTTCGGGTAAAACGAAATGAAGATATCAGTCTTGAACATGCCACAATAAAAACAGCGGTTTTAAAAGTGATAGTAGGAAGTAGAAACTCGGTTCCGCCACACCTTGCCAACGCAAGGTAGTCAGTGCGCAGGCAACATAGAAATCTAAAAAATATGAAGAGTATGTGTACCGCAGAGTTAACACAGTGGGAATAACCTGGCTGGAAAATGCATAATATACAACTATATTGTGTCGGAAACCTAAATGAAAAACGTTGTGTGGCTCGTGTTTGATCCAGATACACTTGACTGTCATTGATAACAGTAGTTAGATAGGCCTTAAGCTATGACAAAAACTTGCTGGTCGTAAAATGCGCGCTTTTTTCCGTAAACTAACCCTGCTGGTTGGCTTCACAGCTACATAACTTCTGTTGTTGTTATTCAATTTTCTGTTCGTTGCCCTCCATGTTTCTTAATTATCATCACAGTTTAAGCATGCTATGCATCCTGAGAATTAGTCTACGAATATTGCTTTCTTTTTATTCTTGCTATGATGCAAGCGAAGGTCTACTACACTGCGATTCATTTGCCACCACGGCATGCTTGAGACGAGAATTATTCTCCTCGCTCAGGAGTGAACCATACAACACTATATCGAGATTTTGCTAGTTTGAAAGTCGGCCACACATGATTCGTTAGCAAGAGTTAAACGAAAGTGAAGAAGTTATAAAATAAGACAGATTCAGTCTGCATTAAAGGAGTTTTTACCTAAATTAAACTTGTTTTTAGTTATACCACTATCCTAGTACTAGAGCGATAGGTGATCAATAAATTTTGATCATGTTTCAGCGCCTCAGAATCTTACACTTGATTTTAAAAGAACATTTCCTTATTCACTTGCTAATGATTATCATTCGGTTTCACGGTTTATTGCGCAAAGGAAATCGAACATTGAGTCGAGTGTTGTGCGAAACATGTTTCAAGTGATCAACACGAGTGTTTTGAAGCTGAAAATAAAAGACTGACAACTTGAAATCTACTCAAACATTTCCTAGTCCGGTGGCTCAGTGGCGCCACAATCAATACTCTAGGGTAGGCTGACGGAAAACAAGATTGATTGGGAAGAACTCCCTATTACTTTTCTTCTTAGCTGCAGGATATGCAATTAAAAAACACTGTTTCCCGTTCGTTTACCACGATTATCTTATCAGGCTCTGTCCTAATAACGACGACGTCATAATGATGTCTTCATTCGTTCTACGAAACGTGTTCAGGTTTAGCTGACATGTACATGTAAACTACGCTCAAAGAAGAGGACAGATTATCAAATAATACAAGGTGTAAATTCCAACTCAACCGCAGCATGTTATGTTATGACATCAACATTGATGACATCACCGAGGTGTCAGTTACTCCACGACCAAGACCACGTGATCAAAGTGCAACAACATTTTCAGGTTATAATTAATCATCCTATTTGACAACTGTCATTAGCCGAAAAAAAACTTTTTAAGCTTGGCAAAGTCATCGGCATAATATTTTCTTAGGAATTTTAGTAAAAGGCTTATGTGAAAAACACGTTGACGTTTACGCAAAAATTAACCCCAGGAAATTCTGATAAAACATGGCAGGAAAACATCACAGGACCCATTAATATGTATATTCATGTCCTGAACTTGTTCTATTAAACACAGCAGCAGCTTTAATGTAACAGATACGAAGTTTTTTAACTGTGTGTACATTGAGTGGCGCATGAAAGACAGGAAACAGATGTTACCGCACCTAAAATCGTTGCTTCGATTATTGTTCATCAAGATGCTCCTAAAATTCAACTTTGTACGTCAAGACTAAAGTCTGTTCACTGTGTACAGTATCTTTTTTTGAGGTCTAGATTTTATGCTGGAAAAATGCGTGGCAGAATGATGAACGTAGATTCTAGAAATATGAAAACTGATTCACGATATAATTTATAGAAACTGGTACGTGATATTACCATGACGTTTGAACTGTATGTAAGCCAGCACTTATCTTCACGGCAAGAAAAAGCTATAAATATCACCCACAAAGTTGATCACTAGAACTACCAGTCTGAAAAGGAGCCGCGAAACATTGAGGGGCGTTGTCTGAGCATTCTCGCTCTGTATATTCACCATTACAAGACACTTAAGAGTTTGATAACAAATCCGAATAGCCGTCTGAGAATTCAATCATAACGTAGAACTGATGTCAGTCGAACAACATTGGTCAGTATTTGAACCATGTTCAAATGCCGAAGAAGAATTCACATTAAACACCAATTCATATTCAGTCACAAATCGTACTTTCATTGCTTGGGCGACTTCGCCGTTTTTGCTGCCATGCACATTAACTTAGGAAAAGCTCATGCTCAAACAAATCTGCGAAATTATAGACTCGCGAAAAAACCGTGACTTAAAACGCAACTTTAGTTCAAAGAATGATAACTTCGAACAACATTGATGACGCAAGTATGACGACATCAAAGATGACGGAACATAGTGATCAGCATCCACAATGTTGTTTACATGAGGCTATTGTGAGTTGTGCGGTGTACTAAACAATACCCAACTCATTTCCTTTGGCAATGACGCATACATCGCAGACCAAGCCAAGAGGATTACTTTGAAAAGTGGTTTTTGAGAAAAATCACCCAGCTTCTTAAAATAAAAAGTGCGCATATTTTCGCCTATTGTCAGGTTTGCGCTATCAAATAACCCAAATATAGAACAAGATGTTTCTCTTATAACAATAATACTTCTTTCCTTTTACACGAATTACTGGTACATTTGACAAAGCAAATTCAGTATGAACTGTCTACTAGATAAAGATCGTTGTGCAAAAATGTTTGCTTTTCGACGTTTCAAACGTGTACTTGTACTCGTGAGGAAGGTCATTTTTAAACTTCTCTAACTGACGGAATATAATAGTAATTTGAAAATCGATTTTCTGTCTACTAGCATGCTGGGATGAAGTTGACGCAAACAGCGTATGACACGCACAACGACAGAACAAATGATGCTTTTTGTTCCCAAGAAAGCAGAGCTGCAATCTCCCGCTAACTCTTTCCTGTACGAGATGCAGCATAGGCCCCTCTCTCGTAGGTTTTCTCTCGGGTTTTCTCGTCGAAACATTCTGGTCTCTTTCACTCGCAGAAACTATTTGCAAAACCAGTTACTTTGTGGGAAGTTGGCGTTAGGATTACAATACAGTGTTCATGGTTTGCAAGTTTTGCCGGAGAATGCGCTCACATGAACTGTGAATACAGGTGAAAACGTGTGTACGATCGCAATGTAACTGACGCATGAGGAATGATCTCTGTTAAGGTCAAAAAGGGGATGGCATTGATAAATTACGTTGACCTCCATAATTATAGGTTCGTTTTTAAAACGCGCCGTCAAAGTGCAGAAATGACTGACTCTTAAAACTGAAGGAAGAGAGGGCTCTGTGTGATACAACTTGGCCCGCTGTTTCAACAATGCTTCGTGGATGCTCCGCATTCACAAGAGCGCACTGCGAGTTTCGATCGAGTAGCAACAGGACTCTATGAGAATTAATTCAAACGCCACACGGCTCAGCAGTGTTCTTATATTTAGAAACCGATCATGCAGATTGTTAATCTAAAATGCTTTCTTGTCAATACCATACCCTTCACGCCCACAGTTCAGTCTACACAATACATGACAATACACAGACTGAGCGACATTCTAACTTCATTTTAACCAAAAATATTCGCAGCGGCGTTTGCCGGGGGAAATAAACGTGACAAGCAACATTTTCATCTCTCAAGTCATTTGAATCCTCCGCAGTCTGGCTTAAAGTAAATTTTACCAGAAGGGTGCTTTGATAATAGTTTAGGACCTCACGCACAGCAAGATAGATTCTATGTATTCATTTCGAAGCCGCATTCGTTATTCAAACAATATCTGAATCGCAACTCCGCCGGGGGTTCCGTCGCTCGCCCCAACCCTTTCCTCCGGACAATGCGCGCGCCAAACCGAAATTTCCGGGCAGTCCTTGTTGCCGCGATCACTTTATATTGCTAGACTGTTTTTTGAGCAAGCTTGCCACGAAGGAAACTAAAGAACCATAGCAAAAAGTGCTGATAAACTTCTAAATTATACTTTACATTTTACATCTTGTAAATTCTAAACTTCCAACATGCAATAGACTTGTACTTTCTGATAATTATTGATATAGTTCTTTTCTACACGCCGCTGTGTTCAACTTAATGAAAACACTTAAAACAGAAAGAAAGCTCAAAAACAAGTCACGTTCAGATTCATCATCAAAATTTAACGTAAACGAAGGGAACAATGACCATGACGTCAATAAGAAATGGATATCAAAGTTTAATTGGAAAATTACAAGGAACAATGTATGTTATAGTTATAATTACTATAGTCAATGTTCTGATCAACACATAACGCACAGTAAATGTAAAGTTTTGGTCGTCGCGGCAAAGAAACATTCATATAAGAACTACTAAAAACAGTTTGAAACACTTGAATGTCGAAATCTTATTCGTGTCCAAACAATCTTTTCTAACTTGGGAGAAATCACAAAAGATATCATTGGTTTTAAAGTGCTCTGCGGTTTTTTAAAATACATGTGTTAAGATTTTTGTTTGCTCGCTTTAAAACGTTGTAATTAGAAAGATAAGCTTTTCTTGGGAAAAGATTATAAGGAAAAAAGAAACGTCTTTGTTTTTCTTGGCAGAAAGCATCTTTAAACCATACTACATAAGGCAATAGTCATGTCCTATAATATTCATTCTTCATTATCTTAATTCTTTGTATGCTAATCATCGCAAATGTTGAAACACAGTTTTTAAAAAGATATTCCTGATTTACAATATATTTAACTCAGGTGCCAACCATTGAGTAAATCAAGATCCCTTGATGATTTCAATTTTCACATCCATGCAAGTAAACGCATATTACGGCGAAGTAAATGCAGTATATACGGCAAGTCTTTGGTTATATTTTTACAGAAGATGATACAAATTTGTGACTAATCAACAAAGAAAAACACATGGCGTAGGTTATACAGCGGTTTAATTTCAACCGGCAATGCATGAATATGGAATAGTATAATTCGTTAATAAAAAAGGATAACGATTATATATAACGATTATAATTATGTTTACGTTGATGTTATCCTAAAATTCATTTGTATATTCTGGTGTGCTTCGAACAAAAGTCATTTACTGGGTAAAAGATCACTTGAACTATATAAAATAGGAACATCAACATGTACATCTGCTCCTAACTTCAAGAAATAGCAACTGAACAGATGTTTGCACTGGTTCTTCCAGTACTGTAAGAGCGAACAATGAAATGTTTTTGGGCGACGCACTTCAAGGGAAAAAGTCGTATGCAATGTATTTTCGTGCTAAGAAGTGACCGAACAACTCTTGTTTTCCTTGGCAACTTGCCGTAAAACTTTCACGCAAACAAGATAAAATAAAATTATTGTAGCTCAAAAAGTTTAAAGTAAAATAAAATTATTGTAGCTCAAAAAGTTTAAAGTAAAATAAAATTATTGTAGCTCAAAAAGTTAAACGGTAAAAAGTTTCAAAAGATTGGTCGGGGATAGGCATCCAAGACACAACTACGAGTTCAGATAAATTATTTCTTGCAAATTTGAAGTGATTCAATAATGATTTTCGTTTATTTTTTAACGATCTAGAAATTCATATAAGCGGAATATTATCCACGTCCACACAGTAATAGGAGAAATAGAGTACCATCAGTTGTGTTAAGGAAATGACCCAGTGCTTCGTTATGAGGTTGATTATTCAATTAAAAGACTTCATCTCACTGGTATTCATCATTAAGTTGCCGGCGTTTTTCATGTTTGACAATGTACTTTACATGTTTATCTGAACGAAACACAAACATTGTTTGTATTGTCATATTCGCATTGAGCTATTCAGTTCCCAACAAAACGTCTTTGTGAGAAATCTTGTACAATTGTGAACACAACGAACAAAATGAGTTAGCGTGAGATTATGTTAAAAACGAGGAAGACACTGTAGGTAAAAGATCTTCTTGCGACAAGATGTATATAAGTTTGTATTCAAACGTGTTTTTTAACCAATGTTTACATAGTAATTTGCTTGTAAATTCAACAATCAAAACCGCGCGATATCGTGATCTGATTACATAAACCACGAATACCAAGTTTTGAAAGTGCACTTGGTTGTGCTTCGCTCTCAAAAACCCAAGTTCTTAGCTCACACTTACTCAGCAAAACCTCCAAAGTATTTTTGCGCTGAGGTATTTCCACAATACGGAAACAGCTTGAGTATAGCTGTTTTCTAAACACGGACATATTGAATGAAGTTTTCATCAACGTTATTCAAGTACATGTTCGACTCTTGTTCACGTAATTAACAAAACTAAACATCATAAAATAAACGTTTTCGTCCGATTCGCTAAGCTAAATGCACTCCAAGTTTTCGTCGTCGCTTTTGGCAAAATAACATAAGACTATTATCAAATACGTAATCGTGCCAATCGATATTAGTATTTGTTTTAGAGCAAACTTTGTCAACTCTCGTAAGTTTCCAACATTTTAATTTGCAGAAAGTCACGATAGTACGAGCGTGGGAAATAGAACAAAATCGAAAGATAATTGTTACATTCAAATCATTACAATCATTGAAACGTGGGAATTGGAACAAAATCGAACTAGATTGCTACATTTAAGTAAAACGTTCTTATTCTCAGGAATTCCCGGGGAAGCCCTTAAATGTGGTGAAATGTGCATGGAACGTGGGAATTCGAACGAAATCGATTTCTAATTACTACGCAGAGTCACGCGAAACCGGTGCCGTAATAAATGTACATGAAAGGTCGGCAGGGCGAGAAACACAAAGCAATTTGTAGCAATTACGATGATTTGGCAAAGTAAATCGGGTAGCTGCGTGAGAGAAAAACTATATTTTAAAATCATTGTAATCGGGTCAAGATAGTAACTTCTTGCAAGTTTGACCTCGAAGGCGAGATCAGGTATCACAGGAATTGGGAACGCGAAGTTTTCGAGATTTCGACGTGAATCTGGGCAGTGTTCATCTCATCTTATCCTATTTAGCTTACAGAAACGACGGTGTTGTTTTTCTTACGCGCACAAATTGTCTGATATATTAATCCGATAAAGCATCAGAAAGGATTACTTCAAAGGAATGAACGAGTGTGTCACATTCGAGATAATGACCAGAGATTTGACGAAACACTTAGGCTACAACCCAAGCACGAGTAGAAAATCATGAACGCATTCAACCCTCGCATTCGCACCGAAGCAAAGCCTTGTGTACGCGTGAAGCAAGCACGCATTTGAACTGAGGTTATTAGCTTTTCAAATCTCAGAAAAGTTATCGAGAAAACTGTAACGCAAAATGCGCCAACTTCAAATGACTAGCCGACAGGAAACTGAAGAATTTTTGTCACCCTTTCAGAGCTGTGAGTGAGATGAAAAATCTAGCTCAACAGTCACATTTTCGCAAAATTCTTCAATATTCCAAACAGCAACAAATAAAGCTGATTTGTGACTCTGTCGAACGACATTATGTAGCAATATTTCATCAAAATGCGATCACAATCGCATGCATACGACGTCCGAGGCACAGCGCAGCGTTAATACCTAGTTTAGGAACGACATACAATAGTATACAAAAACGCGCGAATACAAATGTTTGAAAGAATAACTCCACTTACATACAAACTCCAATTGAAATTTCTTGCTCATTGTAGTACCCAAAAAGTTCGTTGCAATACAGCGGAAAACACCAATACGATGAGAAGTTGATGTTCTACGTTGTATTCCATTTGAAAACCACAACCCTTTGCTCGTAATATTGATTCCAACAACAGTATCCACAACGCTCCCATTCCTCAAACGTTTCATCAATGGTTGTGCCCCCACTGCTTGACATGGCACAAGAAATGAACGATTGTTTTGAACATAAACTCTCTCTCCCGGCTCGCTTGTAAAGCGCAATTCATCATGGTGCATACCTAAACGAAACATATGCATTAGAAATAACTACAACAAATAGGGGTGTTACAGTTATTGTTGTAAAACATTTTGAAATCATCGATTCCAGCTACCTGTGGGTCACGTACACTATTCTACAATGCCACACAAAGCCGTCCAAATCGCTTAAAATTATTTTATCAGCTAAACTAGTATCATTAGGACATTTTCTTGCGAGTTTTAGTGTGTTTTGTCATGAATGCCATGTTCCTGTTCTCCTCGTTCAGACTGTTGACTAAAACTGCCGGTATTAACAACATTAGGTGAACATAAAGTGTTGAGGCATGAGCACATCAAACAATAACATGATATCGAGCGAAATTGTCACGCTTATTTGTGAATCTTTGTATCACTAAATCACGCGATTTCGAAGTGGAACACGCGAGTTGTGTTCCTTCAATGTCACAACTTACAACATATTCATCTATTTCTATAGCATTACTCAAGTCAAATCGTGCAATTTATAACGTGTTCCAACAGAGAATATGCCGTATTTTGTCCAGTTAACTATGCTTGACTTATAATGTAAACACACAATATACTCACTACCCATCCGTAAATTATCGAAACATGAAAGGTCACCAAGGTTCGATCTAAGTTCGTAGAAGCCAAACTTCGTTCGATTAGAACGTACATTTTACAAACGGAGCGTAGTTAGAACGAGCAAGATGTAACAGTTGTGAGTGAAAGGGCAAAAAAATTGTCGCGGCATAAAGCTACGCTTGCGGTTTCATGTAGGGCATAGAATCGTGTTCGATACAATCATACCAACTCTATTTCATTTGAATGGCAACATACTAACAAAAGTAATGTCCTATGCATTCACTAAGAAGCGCAGAAAGTGTTATTGAGGTTTTCTGGGAATGTAGAGTTTATTTTGAAAAAGCAGAGCAAGGAATTTGAACTCGAAACATTGTAAATTTCACACAGCGAGAGAAGGAAACCTACCTCTGATTAATACGCTGAAGCAAGCCAGTATAAGAACATCTATAATGCATGTCCATGGCATGTTATCTCCAGTAAAGAAAGACTTCAAAAACACTCTCTCGTAGCGCGCTAAACATCAAGTGATTTCTTGACTCACACTAAAATCTTACTGCCATTCCTAAATGTTGATTCTTGAGTGATGACAGATAATACGAAGACATGTAAACTTGAGTCCTGCTCAACCAATCAAAGACGAGAATTGCCCCCACATGCAGATTTTAGCCAATCGCAGCGCGTCGTTTCCTACCGAGAGCTATTCAAGAGGTTCATGCGTAATCATGGCGGAATAGCAGTCTTTAAAGAACAACAACTGCTTGACCGAGTTTCTTGCTGTGACAAGACGAAAATAAAACAAAACCAAAGATTATCCAACAAGCTTAGCAGTTCGTTCAAAACCTTTATGAAAACATAACTCTGTCGTTCTCGCATTTGCGCTACGGAAATGATGGCGAAATTTTATAATCTTCCCGGATACATTCATGTCAGAGTATTACTTGGCAAAAACACGACGTTGAACAGGAAATCCTTGAGGAGAGAGCATTAATTGTGTTTTATCCGGGGGGCATTGCAGTTTCTCAATAATAAATTTATGTACTAGCTACACAAGATTTCTTGAGAAAAAGGATAGAGATGAGGTTGGTCTGTTAAAAAACATGAGATGATGCTGAAGAAAAGGACGCAGTTTTGTCACCAGAGTTCGAGCCAAATCTCTTTCCTAGATTGGAACCGACTCTTAAATCGTTATCTTTTTCGCTCTACATCTTTTCACCAGCCAAGACCGGTTACTCGTTGGTATCTGAAAAACAATACTGGCATAATTTCTTAAAACTATACTTGTTTGATGTGTAGAAACTTTCGAAAACGTTCTTCTCCCCGCCTTGCGCGTGTGCACTCACACAAAATTCGTAATTTCTTGGCTAAATGATAACACGCACTACCGGCTTTAATAAATCAGGGAAATGTGAATTTATTTTATAATCTTTTTAGCCTTTCTCACGAGAATTTTTTTTGTTTTTTTGTTTTCTACGAATTGAAGTTTAAGTTTAAAAGGACAAAAAGCTGTCAAGTATTTATAATGCAAGCACGTGTCTTTGTATATGATAAGCATATCGCGGAAACATTGATATGTGCAAATGTGTAGAATACTTGAGCTTATGTGTACAGTACATAGTATTAAATACTACACGCAGGTGTGAAAGTCGCCAGTAACGTTGAAGAAATTATAGATCTTGTTTATTCCATTCCTGACCGTAAATGGCGTTTTAGTTTTGTCCATCTTTTTTTAGCCGATTTTTTTTGTATTGTATTTCGAGTTTCATAAATGATATGAATATTTGTAAGTGTATAAATTTAAAAACATCTCTATTGTGTTCTCATTTGTATAATCACTCGACTAAACGCGTTGTGTAGAAATTCCAACTAAATGTGAGAAAGAATCGCGACACCCTGTTTATGATTCCATCATCAATACTCTCTAAACCCGCGAAAGTTTATCTGAAATTTCTCAATAATGCAGCCAATAATGTTTAAAATAAGAACACGCAAGCTTCCTACTTTTGTTTCGTGTTTGTCCAGGAGAGAATTATGAATTTGAGTTTAAGACGGGAAATGAGTGTCATAAATAGGAAACAAGCCAGGTGAAAGAATTTCACAGTTTGAATCACAGTTCTTCGACTTTATTACTTTATACTAATACGTCTGAAGCATTCATGAACATGGATTGACCTCACAAGGCGTTCAGAGACTTGATGCACCCGAGGCGTGTTGTGCTACCTCTGCATGCGAGTGAGATCTTGTAACACTGACGCAGCGAAGCTGAAGTTATTTAGTTGGAGATATCATTCGTAGACTCTGAAAGACAAAATGAGCCTTTTTCTAAGTGATTGAGAGACCAGTAGGAAATAAGAACACACCATTTTAAACAGCATCCTGTAGAAGTGAAGAAGGTTTTGTACCTATCTTAAGTCTTTCTCGGAACTATTGGAACTCTTAAAAGTTCTGACTCGCCATTTTAAGAAGTTCTTCGAGCACAAAGCTTGCTACAACCACGACCTGTCTTGCTAGCTAGCATGCACTGCAGTCCATGCGATTTGTTGGTTCGGGCAGGATTTCCCTGAGCCGGAAAATAGGAGCATATAAGCTCGTATATGTTTTGCGTCAATTGTGGATAATCTGCTTCAAAAACTGGTGGTTGTATAAATAGATTTAGTAAAATTGGATGATAATTATTGCAAAATTACTTGCCGCGGTTGACACCGTTGTAATTAAGAGCATTATTGCACTGCAAGATCAAAAAAAGGTCAGGACATGCAGAGGTCTGAGCTGTCCGGGAGAAGTACAATGAAATAGCGGGGTGGGTGTGCTAAGACTAAAAGTTCCTTCAATTCCGTTTCTAATTAGAGCAAAATAGCATTCTAAGTTTAAGTTCTATTTCAAGTTATTTTGGTTATAAAGACGAAATGGGATCGCCATGGTATTTTAACTATTTGAAAATTTCCTAGGCTTTTGAAATTGAGAAGGAATGTATATTTGTAATCATTTCATTATTGATTGTTGAAAATTCGAATTTGACTCATTTCAATCATTCAAGCTCCAAAAATGGAGCTTACTTTACAATTTGCATTGTGCAAGCCGGTGAAAATATGAGTGGGTGAAAGAGGGAAGCTGAACATACATGAGGAGCTTCAGCAGTCTACCGTCGGCGTCTAGTTATCTAGGTTACTGTATGTAATTCCACTTGACATCATCGGTGGTGTCTCCCATGTTGGTTTCATGCCAAACTTAATACCAAGATAACAGCATAGAGAGATTCAAACTAACATTAAGATAAAAAAAGATTAGCTTGGAAAACAACAGTGTGCAGTTTAGGGTGTTAATAACAGTTTTATAAACTGCACTTGCATAGTTGTACAGAGCTCGTTACCCCTGAGGATATTTATAAGACTTTACTACTCAAAGTCTGTCAAACAAAACGTTCTATATTTTACGAATTATATTGGATAGCTCAAGTCTATCATTTTAAACTGTTCTCCCTAGGACTCCTGTGCATCTTTTTACTCTGTTCTTGGATCGAGACCACGGAGTATTTTTCAGTGAAGGCACTGGCGTGTCTCTTTAGAGGGATTACTCTTCCTGGAGAGTGTTAACGTGATTAAGGCCACCCAGAAATAAGATTTGTGAAGTGCAACTCCGTCTCTGTTGCTTCGAGACGGTAACAGCCGTTGTCGTCGTCGTCCAGCCAGTCATTGAACTTTCTAAACTCGTTAGAAGTCTCTTGTATCTAGTTTTTTTCAGCCTCTAGGCTCAGGCAAATGCGGAAGGACATCTCAATTGCATTCAATACAAAAATACTTCGTTGCGCAGCGCAACATTTACAACTCTATAAGTTTTCTATATCAGCTATGTATACAGTTTATTTTTTATGTAAATATTACGACGAACACCATTCTCCAAACTCGTCGTAAATACGTAACACTACAAACCACATGCCCTCACACCGAAGCCACCTTCTACACGCTTTCTGGTTCAAACAGTTATATATATCACACACAACATTATTTTCTGTTATTTCACAGGAATATCATCAACCTCAAGCAATTCAATGCTAACGTCAAGAAACAAATCAAAGTACGGTTGAACAGGACTGTCAAAACCTGCAAGTACATCAGATTGTTTTGTACGCAAATTTTCTATAACCAGCTCCTGTTTGTCACAGTCCAGTTTACACTTGAGTACATCGCCCTCTTCCCACCAATCCAAGGGAGATTGAGTGACAAGGGACTGAGGACTATATTTAGTACCCCCTGATGTCCACACCCATTTGTTCCCAGTCTTCCAACCTCGCTGGCAAAGGTGCTCGCCTTTCATAGAAATGCCAACAGCTAGACCTCGGCCCAATTTCTTTATATTAAAAGACCACGAATGCATTCCTGTCAAGAAATCCTTAGTTCCAACAACACTTTCGACATCAAATCTTCTTGATGTCACAATTAAACAATCATTGGAAAACTCTAGGTTACCAGTGGATGAACATTTATCAAAGGACCACATTTTAGCCCCTGAAATAAATAAAGTGTACTTTGAGAGTAGTTTAAAGATGAGCTACAAATAAACTAGGTTGCAGTGGTCAATGAATTATGGGTAATATTGACAATCGACTCACTTCGTCACTTTCTCATGATTTATGATATCCAAACAAACAATAAGGTAAGCAAAGAAACACATTACCTATAAGAGAAATTCAGCAGTCTCTGCTCACTTTATGAAGTTTCGGTTTCGAAACCGCACAATATCGAAACAGGCAGTCATAATAAATGTTACACGTAAACCGTTTGATTTGTTATTGTCATACACCCCCCAATAGTAGGCAAGAAACACCCCCCCATACATCAACTTGTCAAATTGTGATCCTAATATGCTCCTGTTTATTACGTATCATAACGTAATGTCCTGTTTTGATCACTACTGTTCAATATGATAACGTAATGCTCATTTACCACCTTACTAATCCCGTTGTGCATCTATATAACCCTTTATGACACGAATACTCCTGCATATCCTACAGCGACAAGAATTATCCGAATATACAACGTGATGTCCCTTATTGTCTCTTAGGAAGAAGGTAAGGTGCAATGGTTAATGTGTTCATTCTATAGATTTAAAGCACTTTTGATGAAAGAAATTGTCAGATGAAGAGAGCAAAATATGGCAAAAAATCGGAATAACTGCAATTTAAAAAGTGAATTACAACAAGAGGAAAGATTGCTTAAAAACGTCAGAGAGAGATTGCTTGATCAACTTCAAAGATTAAAGGTTTGTAAACACATTGTTTCGGAGATATTTTGTCCGAATAATAAATTTTTATTATTTTAGGTTGAAGAACTAGCCTTAGTTAACTACATTTCAATGAGCAATTCATGCAACGTCACTCAATCGTCCAATTCCACTGGTACCTATTTTCACAACACAATCCAGGTACACTACATCTTGTTATGAATGTATATGCACAATGTTATTTCAGCTGATGCGTTACTATTTGATATACAGGCTGGAACTAATTCTGAAACAGAGGTTGATAATGAAAATATCAACAGCATGCCTTTGACAGACTTGTCTGAGGGTTCAGCAAGGTTAGCTTTACTGTGGCTTATAAAATTATCTGGCCATGCACTTGGTAAAGTAACAGTGTATGTGCATTGCCACTCAATGCGTAAATATTCCTTGGAAAAGTTATTGCATTTCTTTGTAATTCACTGGTATACAATAGCTGTCTAAACTTTTCTAGCAATTCATTGGTTTTTGTTGCTCGACCTGAAGATGATGAAGAAATTGAAGAAGATGAAGACTAGAAGATGAGTATGATCAACTTTCTTTACCACAAGAATTCACAAAGTTTAGGAGATCTCTTAGAAATAACTAATATTTATATATTCAACATCATTTCATATTTTTAAGCCTTGTAATATATATTGTACATTGATATATCAAATATTAGTAGCAGTGATCTATGCTCTGTTATGAAGCCATTCTTTCAAATTACCAATCTCTGTAATAGACCCTATAGTACAACTTTTTACACATTATTCATAATTTTGGCAAAGGACATTGCTGATCTTGCACTGAACTTTTCGTTTAACTTTGGGTGTCACTCGAACCTTAAGGGTGAAAAATTAATGGAAAAATACGTGATCAGTACTCGTCAGAGTTAGGACAGAGAATGAATTTTACAGATAGCTACCTCTCCCATCACATGCGACTACTTTGACTTTGTCGACAGAAACAGTATCAGGAAGCTCTCTAAATTCAACATTGTTCAAGACAAATGTCCACACATTGTCGCAAAATCGGTAGACATTTAAGCTTCCCTAAAAGAGATTGGCACATAGTTTGGGTCACACTATCAAAGTTTCTGTTGTGATCACAAATTTTATGCTATTTTATAAATTGCTTTACATAATAAATTCTAACTCTTGTTTTAATATTTAATTATACACCTTGAAATTCGCTCGATTCTTGACTTGAGAAGCCAAGGCATGATTGATTGCTTTGTCAAACTGCAGTAAGACTTGAAGCGCAAGTTGAGGAGTTATTTGCTGCGACTATATAACAGATATTTTATGAAAACACATAGTTTTGTTGTATAGGCAACATGGAATACATAAACATGGAAATGACCTGTATTAATTCATCTAAACTCTCTTGTAAACTGTTCCCCAACGTAGTATTTCTGTACAGTTGATAGCTCATAATTTCTTCGCTTGCTCGTCCTTATATATGAACACCTTCCCTCTAAAATGCCTTATTTGGTCACAGCCATATATGGGTTATCTCATACCCAGGCGCTTCGCCCAAAAACCACTATCTCGCCCAGTGATCTCGCCCATAGAGTGCGTGGTGTGTGAGTGCCTGAGTGGCTTCGAAGGAAGACACACCCCTTGCATGACTGGCTGCACACCCACTGGCCCCCCCACTTACCGAAACTACAAGTAGAATACGTTGTTTTGAAAGCGAACTCACTAAAATTGCCGCTAAATAATCCGGTAAGATGATATTCATTTATGTCAAACTTAGTGTAATGTATTATTGTTCGATGAATTTAAACAAAGTTTCTAGCTAAAAGTGTTGAAAATTAAGACATTGTAAATTTCTATGGCGTGACGTCTTGCGAAATAATATGCACATATAAACACTCCAAAATACTAATATTAGAATCTTGTTGTGATGTAGATGTGTTTTATCGATGTGGCTTATAATTCACACACCGTCAATGTACTTAGAAGACTTGCTTTCGTGTAATTTGAGTTGCAAACGTGAGCAAAACACTTATTGTTTGTGTTCAGTCGTATCTTGTTGAAGAATAGAATTGCTAGAAAAAAAGTACATGGTGCGGAGGTTGCATGATGTACAGTATAGTGTAAAATTTGTTTCGTTTAAACGCTTAAGTGTATAATTCTGCTTGCGAAACTTGACCTATGTTCAAGCACTTCATATAACGTTTTCCAATCGAATCCCGGGGATCTCTGTGAAACATTATACGTTTTCTGTGTTACATAATATCCGGCTGCAAAACCTTCTGTTTTGATTTTATCAAGCTGTTTTTATGGTGCAACTGCCGAGATTTTTTTCTGATTCGAATGGACATGGAAAGAAGTGGTTTTGAGAGGGTTTTGCGCAAGAATGCTGGGAGAATGTTCTTTATGTTATAAATTGTACGATGTAATTATCACGTACGTTTCTGTTATCATGTGTAAACAACGTTAGCAGAATTGTTACATTAGCAACAACATCCTTTGGAGTTTCGGTAGTATGTGCAGTTTTCGGTAGTGCATAGTTTGCTTTTATGAAAGACAAAAAGGCGAAATTCTTTGAATCATATTGATATGTTTATTTATGTTTTGAACGATCTCCTTCGTTTCCGCATTCAATTAAACTTTGTTGACCGACATTTTGAGCCTAAGAAAAAGCGCCATGAAAAAGTTCTCGAAAAACCTTTCTTAGTATCGTTTATAACGAGAAGGCTATATTATAAAATTAGAACAAAAGACTTCATTGAAAGGCCAATATTTGGCGTTGCTACGCAGCAAAGTATAGATATACGAGACTCTTTGATGTTTGGCATACCAAAATATTGATTTCATATTTCCTTGTTGGCCTTGTTTGGTTGAAATATTACATTACAATGTAATGAACGTTTTGATTGTGTTTATAGCAATATATCCTAAGTAGCAAGGACTTTTTAGCGCTTGCCACCAAAAATCAGGTTGGTTTTTTCTTCTTTACAATTGCCCCATGTAGCTTAAATTTCAACATAACAGTGACTAGCTTACTTTCTCTTATTTTAAGAAATAACTAAGAATGGCAGAGAACAATCTGCATTGGGCAGATTGGTTCGTTATTGTTATCTATTTCTGCTTTACAATTGGTGTCGGCCTGGTTGTAAGTATCCAAATATACTACTTTACATACAATGATACTTTGAGTTGATGATGTACATGGTCAAGTACCAAAGATCAATGACTGCACTTGTAATGCCTTCTTTCTTGTAGGCTAAGCTTCGTAAAAGGAAAAAAGAAGAAACAGCTGAGAGTTACTTTTTAGCTGGTAGGTCATTAGTATGGTGGATGGTTGGCGGGAGTTTATTTGCCAGTAATATTGGTGGCACCCAATTCATTGGTGTATCTGGTGATGCAGCTGCTACTGGAATTGCAGTTGTCTCGTATGAATGGCAGGTTAGTGTGGTAAAATGCAAGTGAAAGGTGCATGCCCATCTTTGTGAGCTTGCAATGGTAAGTTATCTAAGTGAATAATATCATTCTCTTAGGCATCCTGGATTCTACTCCTACTTGGCTACTTGTTTGTGCCAGTTTATTTGAAAGGAGGGGTAAGAAATTTGAGAATCATTACTGGAAAGACAGACTAACTCATTATGTAAGTTTCAACTTTGCTGCTGTGATGGGGAAAAGTTCCAATGATTCATAGAGGCATAGATACAGCCTTTCATAGGTGTATGTATTTTTTTCCTCTAATAAAGTTGTTTTCTTGTCGTGAAAGCATGTGTTTAAAGTTTCAAAATTGTGACATTTACAAACTTGAAAATTTTCCTTTGCCTTTTATGGAATGTTTTAAAACATCCAATTCTGTCCCAAATAGGTCCAAATTTTCCCCAACTGTAACTAATCGATCTGTTTGTCGAAAAAAGTGTTCTGTTCATGAGAGCATGTTTTAAGAAGTTTGAAGATTTTACATACATGTTGACCATGTTCATATGGGCCGTCAAAATTTCCATTTGTGCTCCAGATCATCCCAAACTTCTCCCAGACATTAGTAATCGATATATTTGCCTAAAAAAGTCATCTTCAGCTAAACAGGAAGTGCTCCCTGATTTTTCTTGCAAAATTCTTTGTCTCCTTGGGTAAGATGTTTTGTTTCCCCACTTGTTTACAAACTTGTTTTCTCTGTTATGATGCGTAGATATTTACGATGCCCGAGTACCTTGAAAAACGTTACAAGAGTCCAATCATGAGAGGAATTCTCACGTTTATAGCTTTAGTGAGCTATGTCTTTACCAAGATTTCTGTAAGTACATGACTCATCAAATTTCTCGTGTTTTTCTGAGCTGCGCAGTTGTGGCATGCACTTGCTTTTCCTCAGGTCGATATGTACGCTGGCAGTCTGTATTTCAAAGAAGCAACAGGGTTGAGCATTTACATCTCATCTGTTTGTGTTCTGGTCATAACCGCAGTCTACGTTATACTTGGTAAGAGCGAAATGAAAAAATACCTCTTCTCCAGAGTTTGTTGTGTTCTGCTTTGCTTGCGGAAAAGTCCATATACCAGAAGCTAGAAATTGGAGACATATCTATTAAATCGATTGACAGATTTGTGTGACAGACTTTTCTTTCTTAGGTGGTCTGCAGGCTGTCACATACACAGATGTACTACAATGTACTATCATGTTACTTGGTGGAGTTGTATTATCTGCATTGGGTAAGGAATCTTGGAGATGACACTTCAAAACGTTGCTTTGTATATTCATTGAGAACCTGGTTGAGGCTTTGTTTCTGTGCTTTGCAGCATTTGACAAGGTTGGTGGTGCTGCTGCATTGTGGGATAAATTTGGTGACATTTCCGTGGCTAACATGAGCGACAGTAATATGACATTGAGCAACATGACTTGTAATGATACCGCATGCTATTCTATGACGCCATACTGGTCAAACATGTTCAGACCAGTGAGCGATCCAGAGTATCCCTGGATTGGTTTGTGGGTTGCTTTGCCTATCATTGGTATTTGGTATTGGTGTACTGATCAGGTGCGTTGCTGATTATGGAAATTTCTATCGCCATTCTCAGACTATTTTAACGGTTTCTAGTACTTGGTTTTATGTCTCAAGGTTTCCTGTTTGCCATTCAAAATTCATCTAAAAAATTGCATGAACTGAGACGCAACCATATGATTGTCATGTCAAATACACTGTTGTCCCCGTTTGTTGCTGTCCCTTCTTGGTTCTTTTGATGGGGTCTATAGGGGACACTGGTGGATAATTTCATATGGATTCTTGCAGGTGATCGTGCAACGTGTTTTGGGTGCGAAAAACATCGTGCATGCGAAAGGAGGAACAATCTTCGCAGGTTTCCTCAAGGTTCTCCCGATGTGGCTTATGGTTATGCCTGGGATGATCTCTCGCGTCTTGTTCCCAGACTCCGTGGGTTGCACGGATCCCGAGACGTGCAAGGCAGCTTGCGGAAATGAGTTAGGATGCACCAACGAAGCGTATCCGAAGTAAGTGCGGGTTATGAAATTTCTCATGACTTTTCAAATGCAACCTTTCGGCTGTGCACACACCTGATCTGGGGCCGGTTGTATAAAACTTCTAACTACGTTTTAACTACGATTTTGTAGTTAAAAAGTAGTTAAATCTTGAATAGGCGATTCTGGTTGGTTGATATTC
>JAODVM010457933.1:0-22067 GCA_025400095.1 Phenganax marumi | reverse complement strand
AAAACTTGTACTGCTACTGCTGTAGCTAGCGCTAGCACTATTAGATTCTGCCATGGAAAGACACCATTGAACTAAAATACACGGAAGGCTAGCTGTGGCCGGAAATTTGAAGCCAAATTTTTCCGGCTAGAACCTAGTTCTTTCTCGCAAAGTAAACACACAGCCGGGTTATCATAGGCGATTGTAAACGGAGGTAGCCTTCCATGTATTTTAGTTCAATGATAGACACTGACTAGCTAGTAGCTACCTAGTAGTAAAGTGCTGACATGACAATAATTATCACGTGTAGTGGGCATTATTTAGAAACACCATAAGTCATGCAAATATTCCCGTTTTTCCACCATTTATTCCTGTATAATGCCTGGTTCTTGAAGCTTCCTATTATTCCGGAAATTATGCCGGCATAATCGCCGCATGCCTAGTAAGAACTGGTGTTCAGTGCGGGGTACTCAAATGTTTTGAAGTCGTATCCATGTAAGTTGTAACCAAATTTTTTGGTAAGAACAGACCAGCTGATCTTTATGTGACACGTCGTACAACTTCTCTGTGCCTCCTTTCTGAGCTGCACCGGTAGATTGTCAACGCCGCCAGCATGCCCGTCATCATTACAAACGTCTTCCTGTGGTTTGATTGTGCCGGGAAATGAATGGATAGCATCCTCGTGAGTGATTTGGTGGCTCGTAGATTTTTTCATATAAAAAGCCAAGTACACATACATTTGCAAGCGTGTAACTCATTCGCCAGCTACATCTTTGACAACTGCATCATCAATCTCAAAAATTCTTCCATCATCAATGACCATTGCCGTATAATGTCCGTTGTGAATGTGTACACCATAATGTAATGCGCATACTCGCAGGCTGTACTGGTAAACCCATCTCCCTTGATCTGAAGTTGCGAAGGTAAATGCACCCGTGCCAGGTTCTTTCTATCAATTCCAAATCTATGCTCAAATCTCTAAAACACTAATACTAACATCTCTGGTAGAAATAAGAAATTTCCAGTGTGTCTGTGGTTTGTATCTCTTTGGCACAAAACACATTTCGCAGAAATATTGTCCTTCAGGCTGTTTTTTATTGTTTGACTTAAGTCAGTTATTCCATCTGAAACCTGTAAAAAGTATTGAGGTAAATGTTTCAGGTGAACAATCTTCTTGCGTATTGCACTCTTCACGGGTCTTTTTCATCTGGCTACCGACTTGAAAATGACTAGCAAAGAAGTCATTCATACCATCATGTCTTGTCAAACAGAGTGCAGTAAAAATTTCATGTATGTCATTTTGCCTTCCAGGAACTAAATTATATTCTCTTTGTACCATATCATGAAGTTCTTTTGGATAAAACAGTCCTTGTGAGGCACTATTAAGATCACCGATAACTCTAGAAAGCACTGACATAAGAGATGCACTGTCTTTATTGATTTCATATTGAAAGCGAAATCGGAGTGGTATGGCGTTGATGCATTGGACTAGACTGTTCGACCAACAATTGTTGTGTTTATTTTGTAAGCCAACAAAATTGCACATGTTATCATTTGCTTGATCCTTTACGCTGTTTATGCACTCATTAAACTTCTTTCGCTTTGCAATTAATTCTGATTTCGATGACAGTTTATGTTTATTTGCTGTTCTTTTTTGGCCCTCATTGTTGTCGTTTGTATTGTGCTTGTATATCCATTCCGTCAATGATTTTATTTTTTCGCTTCTTCCCCTTGTTGTAAACCTTGGCTTCCATCTCTTGTTGGGAGTAGCCTTT
The DNA here is from genome assembly GCA_025400095.1 of Phenganax marumi. Classification (NCBI taxonomy): domain Eukaryota; kingdom Metazoa; phylum Cnidaria; class Anthozoa; order Malacalcyonacea; family Clavulariidae; genus Phenganax; species Phenganax marumi. The sequence continues at coordinate 20,313 of JAODVM010457933.1, read as the reverse complement.
CTATGAAATTCTTGCTGGCTGTTGATATCCGAACACTCAATGCGGTCTGTAGAAGCACTTTCAATCTCTTTTTTAATTTCCTTCTCTGACTGACGGCGTTTCAGATTTGGTCTTTCCTTCTTTTTTTCTTTTAAGTCTGGACGCTTACTTAATGGTGTTTTAGGAGGTTGTTGAAATTGTTCCAGCCTCAAGTTGTGTTTGGGCATTTCTGGAGTTTTCTTACACCATGTCTCTTGAGAGTTGTGATCATTTTCTTCCTGTGACGTAGTGCTCTCTTCTAAACTTGACAGATTTTGCTTTTCGTCTTCCTTCGACTTTGTTTTAGTGTACATTTGTTTCTTTTTGGGATAAACACAACTATGCAAATGATCACCGTAGTTAACCATCTGTCTTCTAATGTGATGGTAGTTTTCAGAAACAAAGGCGTCTGCTCACAGGTGTTTCTTTCCTGAAGAATCTTCTTGCTTGAGATTGCGCATTGTGCCTTCGATATAACCTTCTGTCTTCGTATTAGAGGAAGAAAAGGATAGAAATTTCCATGCGTTGTCACATTCTTTTGGCGTATAGCTTTCCATATACCGCTCTAAGAGACCCAATAACACACCTGACCACAAAGCCATTTCTGGACAATATCTGATGATAAATCCAGAAACTGAGGACATTAACACCAGTTTTTTTTTGTCATTTCCATTATGCTGTTCAGAACTGTTTTGAAGTTGTTTCACTACACTGTTTAATTTTTTCTCGAAGAAGCTAACAAATGGGTTAGACGTGTGCGTTGCATAAACATTGCCGCCTTCTTCAGTTTGCAAATTCGATTTGCCCTTTACCGACTGAAATTCTTCAAAATTTACTGGACATTCTTTGTCCATGTGTTTTATTTGCACAGTGACTTTCTTAAAAGCTTCTAAATAGTAATGGAGACTGTGTTTTTGCTAGATAGACACACCACTATTTCTTCCAAAATGATCCAAACTCTTGCAACGATCTAGAATTGACCAGTACAGACATGGAATACATGTTAAAACGATACCACCCATTGTTTGTTGTTTTCGACTGCCAGTCCTCTGTGGTCGAGCTTCTATTTGATTGCAACAATTCTTCAATCTTCCTTTGTGCTATATGCATAAAATGACTGCATCCGACTTGTGGAATCGTGCACGCAACATCTTTGTCTGAACCTGTTTTGGTTCATATGCGAAATGCTTGTTGGAAAAATGCTTCCAAACTTTCATCGTTGAATTCCTCTATTACCGCAAGCAAAATGGCTTTGGAATAATCTGTGTTTATCTGCCTGGGCGACGTTAGGCTTCCTTTGTAAACTTTATGTTCGTCTCTTCTAAATCTTTCGAAGAATGCACAAATGTTCCCAGCTGTGTGATCACTTGTAATCATTTCAGCCACAGGTAATGTGGGAGAACCTTCTTTAAGATGTCTTATCACCAATGCGTTATACAAAACTCATTTGCCTTTATGATTACTAATTATCGTTCCTGTTGCATCCAGGTAGGATACATCATCTTTACATCGTGAATGCGATAGGCACACTTGATCTTCCGTCCACACATGTATGGTGAGTGGAAAGTAACATATTGTGTGAACAAAGCCTTCCAACGAAGTAGGAGGACATTTTCTAGCAGCTTCCGTTGCCATCAATGACTGACATACTTTTTCTAACGATGTAATGAGGTCTTTGTCCATTTGGGACAATTGTCTTCCTTCGCTTGCAATTTTTCATATTGTTGTTGGCTGGACACCGCAGCCAGTTCTGTTTTCTGAAGCCAGTGCGTCACTTGGCAAATTTGCTTTTCTCTCTTGATAAATCACTGATGGCTTGTCAGGACCTTTGTGAAAGTTTTCCTTCGTTTTCATTCGTTCGTCTCCCTTAATAAAACGTCATTGTCTTTCACCAGCAGTGTGCTTCACAGAACCAGTGTATGTCACGCGAACCAATCTTTCTTCAAAATCTTGTTTTTTCATTTTCAATTCGAATGTACATGGGCAACCTTGGAATATACATGAACCAGACGCTATGAATATGAACAAATAACATCGTTTTCTTGAATTAAGTTTCTGCATGAAATGCTTATGTGAATGAAGAGACATGATGTTCATCCAGCATGGTTGTAATACATGCGGTCGCCCAGCACTTGGTTCAATTGAATGCCATTCATCTTCTGTTAACCTAAACGTAGCTTCGTTTGGCAGATCAGCAAAGAAGAATGAAGTGGAAGGTAATTTTGGACAATTCATCATGCAAGTAAGCATATCATGTGCAACAGGGAAGTCTTTCGTGATAAACGTACGTTTTTCCTGATCTGATATATAGTGGCTGTTAACAGAGCTATTGAAGGGCATAACCGTACAGACAACTTCATCTAAAACTTCCTCTGCATAGTTTAGTTATCCAGCATCTACTTCTTCATCCATAGACTGCAAACCAGCATTCATGTTGTAGCCTGTAAGTGTTTGTTCGACGTCAAGCAACAAGTTGTTAAAATCTTCCTTTGGTATCTGAGGTGATAGCATAGTTTCATCAACAATGCGGTCAATATCAACTGCTTCAGATTGTTCCAAAGAACTAGCTTCTGCAGTAACACTCTTAGTTTCCTTTTTATCGCATTTCTGCATGCTCTCTTTGCTTGAAGACGGTCCCTCCTCGAACGCTTCCTGGACGGCAGAATGTGGTCAAATTGGTTCAAAATCTGAAATAGCATCGTTTCCCTGACAGGAATAGTCATTGAGATTCCTTTGCTCTTCCCTGTTTCCTTGCCTCTTACACTTCGGACACATATACGACATGCTGTCTTCACAATTACTGTATCCTTCGCCATCTTGCATTGTTTTTAACTGCGGAAGACCAATGCACTTAGCATGGTAATAGATCATACAACCATCCCATTGAAAGCTGCACTCCAAGTACCATCCACAATCTTCCTTTTGACAGAAACAGTAAACCTTACTTGTGCTACCATTGGGTGTGCACATTTTTGGCACTCTCCTTGTTCTTGTCGACGTGTGAACGGTTGTGGTGATATTTCTTTTCTTATAACTTTTCAAACCATCCTGTTTGATTTGCGGATCACTTGCGAAGTCCTCATTTAAACCATTTCTAGCGCAGGTATTTTTCGTATGGCTAATTGCGTCTAGAAAGTCAGAATTGCTATCTACACATTCGTTAGTGTCACGGAACCGTTTAGCATTACGACACTCAACAGAAATTCTAGTTTCCTTACCTCCTGATTCCCCCCAATCACCTACCCTTTCCAAATTTTGAAAATCACCAGGCCTTTGCAAAGGTGAAATGTCACGATCTTCATAGCAAAAATCCTTTTCAGCAATAACTTCTTCAGCATCGTTCACTAACTGTGATTTTCTATTTTCAACCGGAATGGTAGATCCCATCACCTTGAAAATTTAGTTTAGTTGTTACTACGTTATGCTCGACGGATGCAACTATTATTGTGAGTTGATAAAGTCTGCGTGACCGGTACGTGTTTAAAAAATTCTGCTCTTCTGTCTGTATGAATGTAGGAATTGTAGCTTTACTTTTAAGAGTATCGTTTGCAGTAATTAACCACTTAAACAACATCGATCAAGAATTCTAAACAGTCGGCTCCAAAACAAACAGTCAATGTGAGCTATTTAGCCGCTAATCATACACAAGAACTGTGTTGTTTCCAGCGCCAGAGCCACGGGGGGGTGTGTGCGGGGGTGTGACACCTCCAAGTTTATTTAGACAAGGTTCAGTCCGCGGACTCTGCATTTTAGTCGACAGAGTGCCTTATAATATCGTTAACGAAAGTATGAACTGGCATAATTTCAATGACAAGTTCAACTCTTTGGGAATGAGAAATTAATTTAACAGTTGGCAGATATTCGGAATGCTAAGTGCCAAGGCGTTTTGCGACCCCGTATGCCACGACACGGCCAAATGAGATCTTGGTCAAGGCCAGCAAAGAAGTCACCAAGCATAAATACAGTACCAGAATTACACTTGGTGGAGTCTGTTTATCAGTATACTTCGTAAATAGATTATGCAATTCAGCTATTACAAGCTGCAATGTAATTTCTTTCAATTAAACTATCAAACTTAAAACTATCAAGCTTAAAACTTAACGACTGAACATCATATTGGTGCTATCACATTTCAATTCGTTCACCAGGTCGGGGGTCGTATAACTTATTGCCTACAAATTTAGCACTACTGCTGCATTTTGAATGTAAAATAAATGCACCGTGCAAGCACAATGGTTCTGTTCCAGATTTGTGCAATATACAGAGTGATGAAACACAGACAAGTGGAATCATCATGTCTAATTCTTAGGTGAAATAATGGTTTTTTAATGTTATCACTGAAAGTCCACTGAAGAAAATATATTATATTTAATCTTAATTCCATTGCTCCCTATCAGTGGTGCGTTATTAGTGAAGGACACATAAGATTTTTAATGGTTTTAATCGGATGTAGTCGGTACAATATTCTGCATTATTCGGTTTGATTGAGCATACACCCCCCCAGATAAAGTTTCTCAAGATGGCCCTGGTTGTTTCCTACAGTGGCGTCTACCTTCGTCGCAGATAGGCATTTTCAAATTCTCGTTGGCCCTTACCCAATGAAGTAAGGGACTGGGTCTTGTTGTAAAACGGATTTGCGTCCATATATTGTTTGGAGGAAAAATTGCTTGCGCAAATTTGAACTTGAAGTTGGGGGTAAAACATACTTGCTTGGTTATGATTTGCACTTATACTTCTGTTTCTCTCAACCTATCCAGATGCAATGCGGTTTGGGACTAGACCTGGGACACTAATAGACTGGGCAAAAAGCCAAATGGTTGGGCATGAAAACCAATGTTATTTTACAATTGCTGGTAAAAGATACACAACTTTCGATGTACGGAATTATACGATTCATGCACACATGATTACATGCAGGTAATCAAGTGTACGAAAACTCACATTATTTGCCCAAATGACGTTGCTTTGTTTTTCTGTACCAACACTACTTGATGTTACTAAAGCCTGTAATGTAGAAAATCATTTAAAAAGAACTGCTAAAATTATGAGTGCAAAATATACAAAGCACATCTTTTAGAGTTAATAACTTCTAAAAAAAAAAGAATGAATGAAATTTTGAGTACTTACCAGTTCATCTTCCAAATGCAAAAAAGAATTTTGAACAGGAATTTGGACGCCAAGGCCGACTTGCATGGTCAAAGTGTTTCCCTACAATTTCAAAGCCAAATAGAAATAGGTCATGAAGGCACTCTCTAATTTAATTCCCGTACAGATGAATAAAGGGTATTTCCGTCTGCTTTGACCGTGCAGAGTGAGCGGTTGTATTCGAACAGTAATGAACACAGGAGTTACTATTATAATTGGCAACCGCATATGAAAAAGTCATAGATTAGTTAAAGTGAAAATCAACATGTTTGACATCTGAAACGTGATGTTTTTTAGGGCCTAACTTTTAGTTTTGACTCAGTGATTTACACAATTTCGAGAGCGTATATTTACTTAATTTAGACGTTTTAGTTATTGTAAAATAGAAACGTCTAACCTGGCTACAGTGGGAAATGTCAACTCTGCAATATTTTAATCACTACAAAGTGTTACAAATAAATGAGCTGTATAGACAACGGCGAGATAACTAAAAGTAACACAGACTAAATTAAGAGTTGCACTCTTAAAAACAGCATGTTTCTGGTGGCAATCATGGTAGTTGCATATTTTTCAAACATTGAATCGATGACGCCGTTAACGAAAGTTTGTACATGGTTGTAACTGTGGCCGAAATGCATCACAAATTGAAGTTGGCCCAAGGTGATTGTCATATAAGCACGTGTATACAAATGTGAAAATTTATACCGCCGCAGCATGCAAAGACTTCGTACGGGTAATTTGCAAGAGACGTGTAGCTACGTGATTCACTTATGTCACTTTTTCTTCCACGTTAGTCAAACAATAGCTAGGGAAATACAAAGCATGTGAATTACTAATGATTTTGGTATGGACTACATTTGTAAGTAATTAGTGATTTGGGTTTCTCAAATTCTGATGCTGCACAAAGAAAAATTTGACAGATTGCTGCATCCTGTTTTTCTGACACTGTTGGAACATAAAAACTTCTGCAACGACAAAAACTCTTTCAGATAGGTTAATGTAATTTTATCAGTCTTTTTTCAAACTTGAAACATTGAACGGTGTCCATGTTCCATTACGCACATTCAATAATATGTTCATGGACTTGTGATTACTATAATAAACATCATATATAGCTATTTTTAATTATATGCCAAGGCTTTTAGATGGCATGAATCCATGACTCTGAAACTGCTTACCTGATTTGCTTGCATATAGCACCTGTTCTATTACAATTTCTATATTTGACCGCTTTTGTATTTATCACCTTACAACAATGGTGAGGCAGACGTCTTCCTTCTTAGGCTATTTATGATGCATGAACAAACACATGCAAAGAGCCTTTAAAATGTAGGAGAAAATTTGCCATGTTACTAGAATACTTGTTTTATTGGAAAGTTCTTCCCAAAACGACTAACCCAAGACTGACGATAAATATGCTCTGAAATATATACTGACGATAAATACAAATAAATATGGTGTGAAATCTTCACAACTGAATGTGTTTAAAGGTAATTCAAGAACGAAATGACCTCGCCCACTTTATACACGGTTGACTGCGTGCACAGTTGACTTCATAAAAACAAACCACAAACCACTGTAAAATCACGTGGTCTGATATGAAAATTGTCATGTGATAGTGATCAGCTGACGAGCAGTATAAAAGCTTGCGCGCCAAATGTGAGACTTCACATCGTCCATCCTGGAGTAACTGTTTCCGCGATTTCCGACAGAGTAGAGTTCCGCCGAAAAAATGTCCGAAGAAGAGACTGGTTACTTGTGGACATCCCTATGGATGGTTAGTAATGTATAGTATGTGTTGTGTAATGTATAGGTGAATGTGTTGTGCATTGCCATTAACTTTCACAGGGTAACGTATTGATTATTCTTCACTTATAGAGACGGAGACCTCAAATCAAGTAAGATCCAGCCCAAATCAAAAAGCAACAGCCTCGCAGCAAGTAGCATCAGGGTCCAAAGAATCTAATCCAACCACTGCTGAAACTGAGATAACTAGTATGTATAGAAAAGTGTCCATTAATTCATGATCAGTACAGAGGATATATGAGTGCCATGCCTGAAACAAATTCGACCTAATTTTCAACACTTTATACCATAAGATCTGATTTCTGCCTTTCTAGTGTTCAATATGTTTAAAAGATTTATGGCAATGCAGAAAGGTAAAGTATTCAAATTTTACAATATTTGCATGATATGCGTTTAATATTGCATTCATTGGAAATGTTTGTATTGAAAACTAAGGCACTCGCTTTCGATGGAGTAAACCAAAATTAAACTTTTTATTAAAATAACTTGAAACTTTCCTGTTGCATGAAAATGCCAATAACTAAGGGTAGCATTGAAAAAAGCATTACTTCACTTTAAATAATAGAACTTGAAAGATTAATTCGGGTATTCCGTTATCGTCTAATCCGTTGTCAAGATTACAATGATAACGCTTCCTTTCACATGCTAATTCACACTTGTCATTACCGCCTAGTTTCCAACGGCGACAAACAATAAAAGTCAGCAGGTTTTTCATAGTTCAATCTGATGATTAAATTTATTGTTTGACGTATTAAACCGTGTTTTTTTTAGAATCAGAAAATAACAAAGACAGTGAAAAGGCAGAAAATGGGAAAAAACACCACGACACACAAACTCGTGGAATGCTATAACTGCCACGCGCTGGGCCACAAAAAGTGGAATTGTCCAGCCCTGAAAAGGAACAATAGGCAGCGTGGATCAAGAGGGGGCCGACGTTCAAAAGCTAGTGTGAACATTTACTTGCACTGATAAGAATTGAAATGGCACAACTGCACTACTTTACATTTTGCACTATTTTACATTATGTTTGCAGTTGCATAATTATTTCATTATTAAAAAATTACTCATTTTTTGAAAAGCACGTGTGTATTTTTAGTGTTTTGACATATTTGCACATCAATGAAACCTTGCGAACAACGCTGAAGAAAACTCATGTTGCATGATTGACATGTCCCTAATGCAATCAGTAGCATTGCAATACATTAAGATGACGCAGATTGTCAGATTATATATTTCAGCCTGTTATCCCTCTGGCTCTGAATTTTTTTGCTGTTGAATAAACATATAAAAATGTGTAGTTTTTCAAAATTTTAATTATTTCTATAGATTAGCGTGAGAGCAAAACGATTATTTCATGATTGACATATTGGTTATCTAATTACCACAAATATATAATAAGTACCACATGGACGCAATAATTTGGGGTGGTTTGACAGACTACATCTTTCGTTGGATTACCCTCTGGCTCTGATTTTTTTTATGAGGTTATGCAATAACCAAGGTTAACAGCTTGGGAACCTGTGTCGTGACGTCAATATGTCACGTGATCATAGGGGTTTGGCATCGTGTGCCCAAGCGACGCAACTCATAATTGCTTAACTTCCGAACGACACAGTGCACGGTTCTCCTTGGAGCTATAGTTTTCTTGGTATTAGCTTGCGTTTATCTAAATTTTTACTGAATATGGCTTCTAATGATATTCCATTAACGGAGACTGAGGCAGCCACATCAGCCACCGCAACTACAGCAACTGCGGCGATTCTGTGGGGATTGGCCTTCGCATCATCAGAGTTCGTCACAGGTCTAAAATTGGTGAGCGCCAAAGCGCTGCAGCAAACTTGACCCGTGACTCAAGCTGCCCAATTTGAACGACTCGGCGACCCGGCTCGGCCCTTCCATGCATCGGAGGTAAGAAACGTGATGGAGCAGTGCTCTCAACGCTAATCAAGTGGTCAAGGTATGTTGAATGTTCCTTTGTTCATTCCAACTAGTGGCACTGACTCCCAAGCTATTCTTCCTCCGAATGATCAGGCAGCTGTCACTACGAACACATTGAATAATAAAATTACGGTGCATGCAACTGTTTCAAACACAACTGGGACACTGTTTCAGTCTAGTCCTGAAAGCGCCTTTGTTCTTAGCTCGGGTCGTGCCCCAATTCCTGCCAAATTAGTTAAGAAGATCGTGGCGCATGAGTATTTGGAACTATCGAACTTGATTCTCGAAAACCTAGAAGACCCACTGATCGAATCTCCCTCTCTCACCATTGATGGAGTTCAAATTTTTTTCGAAGGCTAATAGTCGCAAAAAAACGTGACATTTCTGACATCTTAACTTGGGTTGAGTGTTTTAATAGCTATACAGCTGTCCTCACAAGTTTCTTCTCACCACGCTCACACGATCATTTCGCTTATATGGCGCTCATTATGTGTACTTCTAAACGCTTTGGAGGAATGGCTTGGTACAATTATGATCGTGCGTATCGTCGAGAAGCCTCTGCTAGCAACAACCAGGACTGGAGCATGATGAGACCTGATTTGTATAACTATCATACTGCAATTGCTCATCACCCCAATTCTACATCACCTATGCCCGCACAATGCAACTTTCGTGACTAACCCCGGGGGAGTTCCTCTGGTCGGCTACTGTGCCACTCCTGGAATGCTGGCTTCTGCACTAGTACCCAACAACTCGGCCACTATCGCCACATCTGCTCCTTCCCAGAGTGTAACGGCTTCCATCGGCTTCTCAAACATCACCATATCGCATCTCCAAAACAGAACCGCTCTCCCGAATGCTTGAGAAACACATGTCAAGCTTTATCCAAGTGAACAGTCAACCTCATGCATGCAAGGGAAAACTTTGTCACCTAATTTGCAAATGAATAACTCGTGTCAGAATATATACTTCACCACAGCTGTTGTAGATAATTTTCCAATAAATATCGACTGTTTCTACACTGCATCGACTCCGCATCCAGATCGCATCAAAGTTAGTTATGTAGTTAATGGACTTCGCGATGGTTTTCGCATCAGTTTTAATTCAAATAGTGTTACGTTACAATCAGCGGAAACCAATTATAGGTCAGCGCACGCACATCCTGAAGTTATTGGTAAGTACTTAGCCGATGAAGTTCAGGCGCACCGGGTGGCCGGGCCTTTTGAAAATCCAGCTTTCCTTAATAGCTATTTTAGTCCTTTTGGTGTGATTCCAAAGAAAAACAAACCCAATGCATGGCGCTTAATTTTAGACTTATCGTTTTCGCAAAACCACAGCGTTAGTGATGGCATTTCCAATTCTGATTTCCCGGTTGTATACAGTTCAGTCCAAGACGCCATCAAGATGATTATTCGCACTGGAAAAGGCGCCCTGATGGCAAAAATTGACATTCAAAAGGCATATCGCATTTTACCAATCCATCCCAAGGACAGATATCTTTTGTGCATGCAATGACGTAACAAATACTTTGTCGATCTCCTGCGCTCTGCACCTGGCGTTTTTAACACTGTAGCGGATCTGTTTGAGTGGATCCTGACTCACGCTTATGCTGTTCCAAACTTGCTCCATTATCTGGACGATTATTTTACCATTGGTCCTGCTGGAACTTCAATCTGCTATAACTCCATCATGGCTATTGAGCAAGCATCTCGGGATCTGGGCGTGCCTCTAGCCGCAGACAAATGCGAAGGTCCCACCACTTGTTTAACCTTTCTTGGAGTCGAACTGGATTCAATCGAAATGACAGCGCACCTTCCAGGTGAAAAACGTTCCGAGTTACAGTCTCTAATTACCGAGTGGGGTCAAAAGAAGTCATGCACGCACAAACAGAGTCGCTAGTGGGTAAGCTTAATCACACCTGTGGTGTGGTAGCGTATGGTTGTACATTCCTTCAGCGGCTCATCGATCTACTATGCCAGTCCAAACCTCACCAGAAATTCATTCGTTTAACAAAACAAGTCCACCTGGACCTGCAATGGTGGAACTCATTTCTACCCACCTGGAACGGCATTTCCTCTTTCGATCTTCCATCATGGGCCACTGTCCCAGATTTCGAGCTTTCAACGAACGCTTGCAGCAAAAAAGGCTCCGGCAGCTTTTACGACAATGAATGGTTTTTGGTAGCATGGTTACCAGCTCAAGAGCGTCTCGGTATGGCATACAACGAACTGTATCCAATTGTCCTCGTCTGCCATATCTGGGGCCATCGTTGGCGTCACCACCGAGTACTTTTTCACTGCAATAATCAGAGCATTGTCCATATTGTCAATTCCGGCTCTTCTAGAGACGACACCATTATGAAGCTAGTCCGCAAGCTTTTTCTCGCGGCTGCGTGATATGACTTCCGCATGTCCACGGCACATGTCCCTGGGAAGCAGAATCTCATTGCTGACGCTTTATCTCGCTTCCAATTGCAGGAATTTTTTCACATGGCTACTGAAACACACAAGGTACCTGTGTCTATCCCAGCAGATCTGCAAGCCCGGCTGACCTCCAATCTCTGAGAGCCCTTGCTACATCTCTACTTCTCAACAGTTTGGCTAAATCTACGTGTCAGACATACAGCGCAGCCCAGCGCCGGTTCCTGGAATTTTGTTACTGCAGTGGCAATTTTTATGAAAATGGCTTGCCCCTATCGACAGACGAGTGGACCCTGGTCTTGTTTGTTATGGACCTCTCTCGGTCACTAAAAGTGAGTTCCATTAAAGTGTATCTTTCAGGTGTCCGTGCCCTTCGTGTACAACATGGCCTCGATAACCCCCTAAAAAACTGTCTCCGCTTGGAGCAAGTACTGTGTGGCATGAAACGCTCTCAGGGACTCAACACCCACCTGCGCTTACCAATCACTGCTTCAATTCTGCACTGCATCCAGTCTTTGCTCAACCTCCATCACTGTCGTGACTTGTTGTTTTGGGCTGCGTGTTGCACCGTGTTCCTCGGATTCCTGAGCTCCGGGGAATTCATGACCAACGGAAGCTACGACCCAAAGATCCACCTCACTGTCCGACGTGTCCACGAACAAACGGGTCAACCCCACAGTGTTGTTCCTGGACATTTAGGCCTCCAAAACCGACCAGTTTCGAAAGGGTCACATGCTGCAAATCGGTTCGACTAACACCTCAATCTGAGCAGTGAAAGCGGTGGTCAGCTATCTGCAAGTCCATGGTGGTAAACCGGGACCACTATTCGTTCACGAAGACGGGCAACCCCTCACACAGGATCGCCTTGTCTCCTGGATACGCGACTCCCTGGCTTGATTGGGCATAGAGGGCAATTTCTCCGGCCATAGCTTCCGTATCGGTGCAGCCACTACTGCAGCGTCAGTTGGCATTCCTGACCATCTTATCAAAACTATGGGTCGGTGGCTAAGTGATGCCTACCAAATATATATATATACAAAACCCCACCCAGCATCATTGATGGGGTGGCAGCACGTCTTGTTTCATAACTATACAATAGTAGTCTAAGCTGTTTTTTGTTTTTTTTTGTTTGTTCCTTTGTTCTTGTAAAGCCAAACCAAGCCAAACTGCTGTGCTTGTCCTCAGTTCCTAGATAACAAGTTTTGTATAGGTGTAAAAAAATCCCAAAAAAACAAACCCGGAAACCATCTGAAACATTAACGTCTTGGTGTATATTCTCTCTTTGTTAACTGTGAGGTTCTTACCACACCGTCTGACCCATGCATGTGAGCCTTGTTCCGTTGCACAGCTACCTTAATTAATAGTTAACATCCGCTAAAGGCCAAGGAGCCTTGTTCCTTGCTACCAGGACAGCTCTTAATAATGTCTGCAAGTGAAGGCAGCTAAGTTTTACCTTTTTAGCTGGTAATAAAGATGGCTGCTGAATATGTGCGAGTTTTATCATGTTGTGCTACCACTCTAGCTGGTAATGACATCTGCTATGAATGCAGGCGAGCTTATTACGTTAGGTTACCATTTCACCTGGTACTAACGGCGGATATGGAACACATGTGAATTTGTTATGTTATGCTACCATTTTAGCTGGTAATGACGTCCGCTATGAATGCAGGCGAGGCTATCACGTTAGGCTACCATTTTAGCTGGAACTAACGGCGGCGGATGAATACATTTGAGTTCTATCAGCTGAGAATAACGTCCCCTTCGTCACAAAGTCTAACAACTTGGAATTCAAATATGAACTGTCGTTTCCTTTATGTCCAGTACCACCGTCACCTGTCAACTATGACGGGACATTAGCTAAGACCAACAAGTCTGCAATGGGCCACTTTCTAGAGAAGGATGTGGAAGAATTAATGAAATCAAATGGTTCTACTGCATGGATTATGGATGCCATGGCTCTAATCCAATGTCTAAAGGACATCCCAGTACTTTCGATGCATTGTCTGAGAAGGTACTGAAGAGTGTGATAGCTACAGCTACCCGACATCATTGCACCAGAGTTGACTTCGTTGCTGACAGATATACGAATCTGAGCATCAAGAATGCACAGAGAGAGAGAGACGTGAAAAGGAAAAGAATATTTTGTTATCCATTTGAATGTTGACCATGGTTTGAAGAAAACCCCAGAGCAATTCAAAAAATTCCCCTTGATCGGGGAAAATAAGGAAAGCTTAATGGAATATTTCTTTCACCATTGGAAGACTGTGGATCCAAGTCTTATTCAAGGAGTCTTGTTGTACTTTGCACATGGCTGTCAGTGTCACAAATTCGAGGCATCGGCAACAAACGTGATAGTGGAATCAGTGGATGCCTTTTTCTCAGACCATGAGGAAGCTGATACAAAAATGGTTTTACATGCTATGCATGCCTTCCAAGAACATGAAGAAGTTACGATCTAGTCTGATGACACAGATGTATTTGTCATATGCGTTGGCCTCAGTAAACGATTTCATGGTAAACTTTACATTCAGCGCGGTACTTCGGCAAACTTTAGAACTATCCGCATTGAATCAGTGGTAAGCACATTACCAGATGGAGCAGCAGGAGCTTTGCTTGGTTTGCATCCATTCACTGGCGGCGACAGCATTAGCTGCTGGAAAGGAAAGGGGAAAGTAAATCCATATGAAATTATGATCACCAACCAATCATACATGGCAGCGTTTACCACCCTTGGAAAGGAATGGTCTATTTCCAATGTTCCATTGGATGTTCTAGAACAGTTTCTCTGCCAGCTGTGTACAACCGTCAGAATATTTTGCCTTCGTTGATTGATGTTTGACTTCAAATCTTCATGAAGAAATTCTGTTTGAACTCCAAGCTACGGCCTATCATGGACGAAGTCACTCAGCATACAAGGAGAGCAAATTACCAGGCTGCCATACATCGCAGATCATTTGAACCAGTGAGATATGCTCCAAGTGGATAGATGGCTTCTGAAGATGAATGCCAACTTGCTATTCAGTGGATGACTGTCCCTGTTGCTCCCCCTGAGCTCCTTCAGCAAATCGACCGCTCATGTCGCAAGTCGAAGTGCTCATCTCGATTGCGTTCCTGTTATTCGCAACATCTGCGATGTGGGCATCTATGTAAATGCAGCGATTGCAAAAATTGTGCGCAAGATTCATCGGACCTTCTGACCGATGCAGTTGATAACATCTTGAACGGTGAAGACAGCAGCTCCAATATGGACGCTCATCGTTTTTAACATGCTTTTACACTTCCACTGTTTTGCAAGGTTGCACTAAAACGACATCACAATTACATCAAAACGAAGCAGTTGATTAAGTCATTACTTGTTATCGCAATAAAAAACGATGATGATATGAATATGGAAATGATAATATATGAACATGCCTTGAAACTGTAAAATCATTGCGGTTATATAGCAAAGGAAGCCCTTAGATTTTTGACTGGCAGTACTTTCTCACAAATGCAAAGCTCAGAAAGCTTTGATTATTAGTACATTAGTTAATCATTAAGAGAGAGACGATCTCATGGAAAAGATTGTAATTTATGACTCTTCCAATTCTCCTTTACGCATTGCTGTTATCATTTTTTTATTTTGAACACTGAGGACTTCATCTCAAATCTAAGCGTCTGTCAAGTTTCATGCTACAGACTATTAGGATAAACTTAGTAAAATGAGTAGTTACTGAAAATTTCAAGGATTTCTATTGAATAGCTTGGAAAATATTAGTGTTGCGCGATTGACATGTTCCTAGTATAATTACTATTAAATATGACTATGTTTGACAGACTATATCTTTCTTTGTATTACTTCTCCGGCTGTGATATTCGTGTTTTAGTATCAACTTATAAATATGAGTAAATATTTAAAATTTCAAAGATTTCTATAGAATAGCGCACGAGAGAAAGATTGTTGCGTGATTGACATGTCCCTGTCATATAATTACTATTAAATTTCACTAGGTTTAACAGACTATATCTTTTGTAGTATTTCTCCTCTAGCTCTGATTTTTTTTCCACAAAAAGAACAAGTTAAATATTATATTTTTGGAAAATTTCAAAGATTTCTATAGAATAGCTCGAAAAATATTAGTGTGGCACGATTGACATGTTCCTAGTATAATTACTATTAAATATGACTAAGTTTATCAGACTACATCTTTCTTTGTATTGCCCCTCTGGCTCTGATTTTTTCAATTTAGTATAAACCTACAAAAATGCATAGTTATTGAAAATTTCAAAGATTTCTATAGAATAGCGCGCGAGACAAAAATTGTTGCCTGATGGATATGTCCCTGTAATATAATTACTGTTATAATATTTGTTTTATACTGCCCTCCCGCCCTTAGGAACCTATTGGACTAAGGACACCCTGCAAACCACGGGCTCGGTTGGTCGTTCTCGTTCATTGTTAAAAACAGCTAAGCATATGTTTTGTTATGTGTGATACTTCAGTAAAAGAGAATAGCGTTTTGAAACAGAGAAACGTATTATAACATGGTGTCAGTAGTCACAATTGGAGAACAACACTAGTTAACAACTTATTAGCTGAGGAACAGTGTCATACAAGTGGGAAACGGCAATCAATCGATCGTAGGATATCATGGCGGAGAAAGAATCGTACAACAAACCTGGTCGCCTAATACTGGATGCACAAGCTGCAGAAAATTGGAGGACGTTTATGATGAGATTTGAGATGTATCTTGTAGCAGCAGAAAAGGAAAAGAAATCTGAAAAAAAATTAAGGTAAATTGTTGCTTAATTGTGCTGGAAGCGAAGCAATTGAAGAATTCAGCCATTTTACTTATGAAGCCGATGAAAGTCCAGAGTGTTTTGAAGACGTCTGTAAAAAGTTTGCAGAACTTTGTCGCTGAGCAAAAAACGTTGTCTATGAGACGTTAGTGTTTAATCAATGAGGCCAAAAAGAGGGACAAAGGATTGATAATTTTGTGAGTGTCTTGAAACGACTAGCCTTAACATGTGAATGTGGAACTCATAAAGACTCGCTTATTAGAGATAGGATTGTTGGTGGAGTGTTGTCTGATCACTTGAGGGGTGAACTGTTGAAGAAACCTGGACTTGACACTACAGTCTACACACGATTATTTCCGTACATATGAAGCCTCAGAGAGTCAGAAAATAAAGTTCAGTTTATTCCCTGGGAATATTGATTAGTCAACATCGAACATTCATGACGTTCAGAGTTCCAATTTACAACCCACTAGACCAAATGACCCTTTGTGCAAATTTTGTGGTCTCAGGCACTCATTTTCACAGCCAAATAAATGTCCTGCCTATAAAAAGGAGCCCAGAAAATGAAAAAAGAAGGTCATTTTGCCAGGGTATGTAGATCTTATTCAGGGAAGAGCAAGATGCATCAAATTGAGAAAGGTGAGGCTGGTGAATGTGAGGACGGTGTAACTCATGCATACTTCGACTCAATTGAGCTGGGATCTGTCGATGTGTCAGGATCCAGGAATAAAAGCATGATCAAGGTCAAGATAAATAAGCATCACGTTAAAGTGAAAGCTGACACAGGTGCAGAAGCGAATGTCATTTCCTATAGTCTCTACAGACAAATTACACAAAAACCTCTCCAGAAAATCCATCAGCCATTGAAAGGATGGTTAGCCGCAAAGACCATACACCCAGTTGAATGTATAAGGCTCCCTACTCAATACAATAACCGTAGTACCATTGACCTGTTATACTTAGTTGTAGATGGCAATTTCACCCCATTGATGAGCTGCAATGCATGCCTTGACCTAGACGTTTTACAGTTTATGAACTTAGATTTGATTCAGAGTATACCAACAAGCCCAACTACTGGTGAAATCAAACATACCCTTCCAGACATCATTACGACACATCCAGTATTAATGAACTTCCAAGATTGTTACAGTGATAAGCCTGGTAGATTACCTCATGAAATCACTTTGGAAATTGATGAGAGTATAACACCAGTTATACACCCACCAAGAAAATTGCCAATGTCACTTCTTGAGCCTGTAAAACAGACGTTCTCTGAGATGGAGCACAATGGAATCATAGTCAAAGAGGATGAACACACACCGTGGGTCGGCTTGATGTTAGCGGTAGACAAAAGACGAGAGAAAGGGAAAGGACAACCCACCAAAGAAGAAATTAGAATCTGCATTGATCCTTGGGATCTATACACTGCACTGAAACGTGTTCACCACCCAATGATTACTATTGAAGAAATTGCAGACAAGCTTACTAGCAATGTTGTGTTTTCAACCCTAGATGCTTGCAGTGGATTTTGGCAACTCCCAGTTGATGAAGCAAGCTCAAAATTGCTTACATTGAACACTCCTTGGGGAAGGTACAGGTTCTGTAGGCTGCCATTTGGTATTGCTCCAGTGCCAGAGATCTACCAGCGTGACATGGAATGGCTGTTTGAAGGTGTCCCAGTGGAAATCATAGTGGATGACTTCCTCATACATGCACAGGACCAGAAAGAAATGGATGAAAAACTGTCAATGGTACTAGAACGAAGTTGAGAGGTAGGATTGAAGTTCAATCGAGGGAAACTGAAACTTAGAGTAGACGAAGTTAGTTATGTTGGCCATAAGCTAGCCTCGCAAGGTTTGCAGCCAGATCCTGCGAAAATTAAAGCTATTGTTGATATGCCACCACCAACAGATAAGGAGGGAGTGCAGCGGCTGCTTGGAACGGTGAACTATCTTGATAAGTTTATCCAGAACAAAGCAGAATTTCAGGGAACCATCTCTCAGTTACTACAGAAGGATGCAGTTTTAGTATGGGACACACCCCAACAAAATGCATTTGAACAGCTCAAACGCATTATCAGTAGTTCACCTGTTCTGTCCTCTTTTGACAATACCAAACAGATAGTTTTGAATGTTGATGCCAGTAGTACAGGTTTAGGGGCGGTAGTGATGCAAGAAGGAAAACCAGTTGCTTATGGCTCATGCACACTCACCAGCGCAGAGAAACATTACGCAAATATTGAAAAAGAATTACTTGCTATCACCTGGGGGGTACAGAAGTTTCACACATACCTTTATGGCCAGACGGTTATTGTAGAAACAGATCACAAGCCGCTTGAGTCAATTTTAAAGAAACCACTTAATGAGGCCCCACCCAGGTTACAGCGCATGCTCCTTAAACTTACCAAGTACAATTTGAATGTGCACTATGTTCCTGGTAAGCAGCAAGTCCTTACTGACTGTTTGAGCAGAGCACCAGGGGCCGGTTGTTCAAACGTGGGTTTGCTTAATCCTGGGTTAATGAACAACTTCAACCTCGATTTCAAACTTGTTTGAGTTAAATTTTTGATAAAATTTTTGCTCAAAATGTTTCCGTTAATGAGTATTATAATGCCTTAAAGTTTCAAAACAAACAAGTGCTTCAAAATGGGGAAATAAAAACGGTGGATTAAATTTAAACCTGGGTTATTTGCTAACCCACTTTTGAACAACCGGCCCCAGTGTGGTAATCCTTGAGAGAAAATCACAAACTGGTTCAATTTGTTCCATTTTCACAGCAACAACTTTTATAACTGCCTGCCAATGTAGTAGGCAATACTTCTGCTGCAAAGCATTTTTAGCCAATCAAGAACAGATGTTTCTGTAGATGGGCGTTAAAATCATACCCAGTAAGTAACCGGCCCGGATTGTAAACCTCAAGGCTTTTTCTATACACTTTAGTTATGACTACTTTTAATACAAAACATTTACCAAATGGTTAAGCAGTTACAAACTTCATATACTAGTAGAATATTTCCCCTCGAAAAACTATACTAACTTCACTTCACGCACCTTACTGTTCTTAAATTATGATGATAGCATGCTAAAGACATTTCATTCCAAAAATTTAATTTTCAAAAAGGTCTTCGTGTTAATCAACAACAATAATAAGTTACGAGAATTTACAAAGTTACAGGTCGTACAGGCAGTTCAAGTTTATAACCAGAGATGAGGATCAACACTGGACATCTTCCAATACACACTGTCCACCACGAGTGGAGCATTGCAAACAATGTTCTTTCTTTGCTTTAGTTTCTATTTTGATAACAACGAATGTCTTGCTACGTGGTTACGAGTTGAGTTCACCAACATCCTAATCATCCATATCATCAAACTGTCCATTTTCGCTCTGTTCTGTAAAATAAACGAAATAGAATTGTGAAGCAAAGTGCTTACTTCACCTCATGTCGATTCTATCATAATTCTTCGCGAAGATATTCTTTTCGTGATGAAAGTAGAGACAGAACTTGTTTGAAAACAGCAACGTTGTCTGGCAAGCAGACATCGAATCACCTATACTTTGATGCTGCCTTGACTTGTCAACGGCGATTTTGGATGATTATAGGACAGCAATTTGTATAAAAAACATACACAGGCAGTCAAAAAGAACTGCTCAAATCAGTGTTTGTCTCGTAAGCACATGCTGTGGCTTGTAATCTTAGATTTTTTAGAGATTGTGGGGCAAAAAAAAATGATGAGAACTGTTCTGTAATCGAATCCCATACCTATGTTCTACATGAGCAGGTTAGTGAGATTGTGTTCGAAGACTATCATTATTCCTTGACTGAGATCTAGAAGTTTTAGAGGGAAGATAAGAACCATGGGTCCAACGCCAAGAATAAGTGTTGAGCGATGAGGCATGGTAGTGGCATTGTGAGGGGAAGGGTATACGCAGCAAGAGATTACTGATAAAGTGGGCTGCAGCCTGCAGCCGAAGAAGTGTCAACAATATATTGAAGAAAAAAAGAACTGACGAGCTGCGTTAAGGACATCAAGTTTCTAGGCAGACAGAGAAAGACAACCAGATGAGAAGACAACATATTGGTGCAAAAACGTAAAGTTGCCCGTTTAAAACGGCCTCAGAGATTAAACCCGAAATGCAAAATGAGCATGCGGTGCACATGTCTGTGTCCACTACACGCTGGAGACTAAGAGAAGCTGGGCTGAGT
>JAODVM010457822.1:0-22082 GCA_025400095.1 Phenganax marumi | reverse complement strand
TAATTATGTGACCTTTCCGTTATTGGTTGCATTAAAATAAAATTTAAGAAGTGTTTCAGCCCGTTTTTGGCGGTTTTTGGCCCACTGTTTGTTTATATCTTTATATTCTTTAGAAAGTCGCGCGTGTTTTTTGCGACAGGTGATTCCCCCAGATTTTTGGCTTCAAATTTCCCGCCTCAGGTAGCGTTCCAGTGTTTTAGCACAGAGTGTCTGTGGTTTTAGTTCAATGGGTCAAACTCACCAAGAGGCTGACTATCCGAGATTCGCATTTCGACCTCCCCACAGAAATAGTTCTCGCCGCTCAATTACTCTGCTAAAACGTCAGGTAGTTCACAAGAGTCACAGAAATCTGTTTGCCATACTTCGTCCACTCAGGGCTTCGGAATATCCGTCAAAGAAAGCTTTGAAAGTATTTCAACCGCCGAGTCTAACAGACGAGCCATTTTGTTTTCGGAGGACAGAAATTTTCCCGCCTTTGGAGGCCAAGCTTCCACTTCCCTTAAATATTCCAAGAATTCACCGTATGCTCCTAGGAAAATTCTAATGAGCAGGGCGCATTAACTAATGATCACTAGTTAAAAATCCTTATGACTATATCTTTTCCATCTTTTCACGTGAAATAATTGACACTTGTTCTAGAAATTCCCAATCCGCAATGAAATCTCCTACGTTCCCCCAACAAATTACTCGTTTTGGCCAGGTTTTGACAGACGAAGCCGAAACCTCATTTGGCCGAAACAGGCCGAAGTTGCTACGAACAAATGTAATCAAATTTGGCCTGTAAACATGTTCTTACCCTTATACTAAGGTCGATACAACATAATACGACCCTGTTCGCAGGCTAACATAAAATTTGCATGCAAATTGTTTATGAATGATGTATTATTTTTGTTATTAACCCGCAAAATTTAGTTCTTTTTGCAAAAAGGTGAGCATATTGAGACTATTTTAAAGGAATGTCTTTTAATCCTACGTTTTAATATTATTTAAAGATCTGGAATCAGACTTTCACAAAATAATTTCACACTTTTCACAAAGTAACTTAGTACAATGATTCAACAATTTAATTTTATACACAGCTAGATCGTTTTTCTATTTGCCTGTAAATGTTGAAGGCATGGAAAATATGAACAAGTAAAATGATCTCGCACTAGACAAAGTCATGAAATTGTCGTGCTCTTAGCTGAAGAAAATGGTTTCCATTCGATGGAGTGAAATGAAGAAGTAGGATGCACTGCCACTTAGATACATAGATTGAAGGTGACTTTAACTTAGCTTATAATATTCTTTCATTTTTTTAGTTGGTTTATAGTTTTGATGGTGTTTCTGTTACCTAGACGGGGACGGAACTTCAGCAAATGGCAACTCCTTTTAGTCCTCGGATTATTGTTTATTGGGGAATATCTAGTATACTTCATTTTTGCTATGTCATGGAATATACCAATGGCAGAATCAGAACAAGACCTACAAGTTCTCTTAGTATCTGACCCACAACTTCAGGTGTCACATTTGAAAATACAATGAGATTTAATTTGCTGAGTGACAATTACATGCTCAAGCAGTGCACTCTACTTTCTCTAACTAACTCAACGATAAATTAAACTTTTTCAGGGATTTCAATTTGAAAGGCAAGGTCTACTTGGTCACATCACTAGATGGGATTCTTATCGATATCTTAAAAAGACATTTTCTTATGCAATGGATCGAGTCAAACCTAACGTTGTCATTCTATTAGGTGAATAATTTTTAATTCTCTCCAAACGATGACAGCCATTTCATGCCAAGCAAAACATATGAATTGTGAACAAATTGAAAGTACATTCTTCAACTAGTTATTAGAGTTGCTAAATGGTATTACTTTCCAAGTACTTAAAATTTAGGCGATTTGCTCGATGAGGGATATGTTTGTTCTGATGAAAACTTTTTATTGTACAAAGTAAGTTTCTATGTTCTTGCTTTTCCACAAATCAAATTTCTTCAATGGTTATGAATCATAATGAGTTTACTGATGTTTCTTACATTATAACTCTAGTATTTTAGAGTATTTCATACATGCAAGACAATGGCATGTACTGTGTAGTGAAAAGAGTTACATGCACGATAAATGCAAGCGGACAACCATCTCTGTCATCCAGTTAGGCTTCAGAGACATTCAGGCATGATAACTGCCAGTTACCGTTTTCATCTAGGATTGGTTTGAACAAATTTATTCAGTCCCAACATCGGTGAAAAAAATTCATTTGGCTGGAGATAATGATGTTGGTGGGGAAAATGAACCAATGCAAACAAAATTGCTCACAAGACATGAAAAACATTTTGGACCTACAAATGAAGTTATTTATTTCGACAATTGGCAGTTTTTAAAAGTATGTAGTTTCATTACTGTATGAAGTAGTATTGCTTGTATATTGAACAGTGATCAACAATCATTATGAGATAAATTAATGGGCAATGTAACCTGCCTCAGTGGTTAACATCATTGCGACAAGTTGCACAAGACATTGCTCTGGGTAAGAACATGCTTTAAAATGTATTTCTTTCCTCATTTAGCTCAACACGCTAAGTTTTCTTGGATATTACAAAAAGACCCCTGGTGAAAAACAAATATTGCATAATCTCAAAGTGTTTGCGAGATCATCTGTGGAAAAACTTGACAGCAAAAAACCCACTGTTGTATTGAGTCATCTTCCATTAAACTACTGGGACCCATATTTTGCAGTTGAGGTATCTATTTGTTTTCATTAAAAGTTTTTCTATGGAAGATTTCTACGAGAAATTTTCTGTGACAAGTTTTTACTTGTCTGTACAACATATTGTGTTTAGGTTTTGGACAGTGTCAGTCCAAAAGTACTTTTTACTGGACATGATCATAAGGTAATGTACTGTATTGTCTTAACTGAGCAATGTCCTCTTAGACACCGTTTACACGGTGGTACTGGATTCGCATGGTCACAGCATCGACTTTAGTCGCTTTACGCTTATATTTGTTCGAACAATGCTTTCTCCGAGTAGCTGTTATTAGGTTCTGCAATATTATCATAAATTTATGAGCTAAACTTGCCTGGAAACTACTGAATCTGATGTCGTGACCATGCGAATCCGGTACCGTGTAAACGGGGCCTTAGTTGCTAATTAAATAAATGTTAGTATACAATGTTACTAGTACACATATTACACATAGTATAAACTTTTAAAGAATTAACTTATGACGTCTGTGCCATCTGCAATGTTTTACAGTCGAAATATAGAGTGTACAAGTCTGACAATGTTACGACAGAAGAACACGTAATTCCCACATGCAGTTATAGAATGGGTACAGTGGATATGGGGATTGGTGTGGCTATTCTAGGTGGGTGTACACACGTACTGCACTGAGAATAAGTTTCTACAAGTACTTTTCTATGCAAAGTTTTCTACGTATGACAAATGCTTTTTTGAATTTTCTTTTTGCTAGGTAAAAATGGTTCATTTCAATACACTCTATTGAAGTTACCAAAAAGATACTATTTTTTGTATTTTTATATTGTTGTACTTGTACTTACTTTCTTGTATAATATTATTAAGAGATATCATATAATTTTAAAATTAGAATAGGTAACTTTCTAAGGTTAAAGACCCAACCATTGATATATTTAAAATTCTTGCCCATAAACTGTATTGACATTGCCTGAACAATGGTTTAAACTCTTACTTCTGTCTTTAAAAATGGTAAAATCTTGCTCTCAAAGAACTCCTGTGTGAATCTCAAATGGTCTCCATCTGCTCCTAAGAAATGAAGTTTCCCAGCTGCATCCATTTCTTTCAAACCCAACCAATCCTTGAAAAAATAGATGTTTTGTGAGACAATAATGAAATGAGAATCTTCCTCTCGCCAGTGAAGTCATCTGGTGTTTGACAGAGTAATTAAAGTTCATAAGTAGGGAACACTGGAGTGTGCTACCAGTCAATGGGCTACAAAGAGAAGTTAGTTTTTTGAACCAAAGGGATGACTCACAATCATTCAATCACGACAAGTAATAGTTTACAGAAGCCAGCTATAGTTAAAAGCAGATACCTCAGTGTAGAGTGGACTTTCTTGTAAAGTATAGACCTCTTTATCTTGACCAGGTTTGTAATAACCAAACCACTAAAACAAATATGAAAAGACAACATCTATACAATGGGCATAAAAGCCATTCTAAAACAAGACACTACAAAAACAAGCACAAAAAGAACAAAAATATGAGTGAGTGTGGAGTCCTACCTCAGATTCTTTGGGAATAACCATTGTATCTTGCAAAAATTTTACCATGACAAAATTCTTTAGTTTCATCAGATTCTTTTTGTATGTGATGTTTTTAACCTAAAACATTGACCATTAACACCTGGTATGACTACAAAGGAAAAACCAGTTTCTTGAACAAAATCTAGCTCAAAAGAACGTACTCTTTCTTGATTGATGTCAGCCAAGAAAACACTTTTCGTTTTATATTCTTCCTCTTTGAGTGGGTCATGCCAGTACTCCGCTTGCACAAGACTTGAACAAAGAGAACCTTCATCACTGTTTGGCTCAATGGTTTTCGTATCGTGCAAAAGCAACCTGCATGGCTATTTCCAAAAAACTCATAGAGTTAACACTTACTTGTCTTGAATCCAGCTAAAATTATAAATATTAAACAAAATTGTGTCAGAATCTAGTCAAGCTAGGTGTCTGCATTGCCCCGTGAAATGTAACCCGTAATCTGACTTTTTCTTTGCCTTGGAATCTGGAATTCAAGGGCCAGATGCTGGAATCCACGGAGCTGAAATCCATAGTCCAAAATCCTGTTTGGATTACATTACACTGGGCAATTTGTATACAATATTATTGTAGCTGTCATAAAAAAAGAGTCACAATATCTCTTAATAATCAGAATATTATATTTTTCTCATTTCAAGCCTCATAGATGTTGTAAAAACCATATAATAGTAACTGCTGTGCTAATGGTTCTTTATAAAGTTTCTTGTATTCGACTCTTGAGAGTGATTCCGGCTCTGTCTTTACTGCAGTTATGACTTAATGGAAAACTAAGCATAAATGCTCAGTATTGAATTAAACTATTCATTAACTACCAGAGTAGACTTGTCAAGCAACTTTCATTTTCACATTTAATTACCTGATATAGGCTCCCAAGTCTAACAATTCACGAACATATTCACAGAGTGTTGAGTTTGCACCAGGACAATGAGGAAACCCAAAGACTCCTATATGCATTAAGTCATTATTAAACAAACGCTTGACTAAAGGCCATAGTAACGAATTTCAAGCAAATCTAAGTTCTAGGAAATCAACAATACCTTGATGCTGTCCACCAAAACTGATAAGGTTCAACATCGGTGGAAACGGACACCTTTGTGCAACAGCCCGACTAAAAATAACAACACGACATTAAGCTATCCTAAACTTGAAACATTACAAATCCTTATTAAGTCTGAACTAATAAGGATTGACGATGCATGTTGATGACAACTACCGTACATCTTGCATATACTTACAGCCATGGCGATAGAAGTATTGCTAAAATATTGCAGCAATATGTTTATTAACTCGGAGCAATTCATTACATCAACTTCTCAACATTTTGATGAAGTTCCTTGAAGTTTCCCAATTTCTTTAAATACTCCTAATTTCCTGTTTTAATTGACCAATCAGAATAGCTATGAATATAATTAGCATCTGATTGGTCAATTCCCACAAGCTAGAACATGAGAAAATTTCAAGGAACTTCATCAGAATGTTGAGAAACTTATTGATGTAACGAATTGCCCAAGTTACCAAACAAATTGCTGTAATATTTTGGGAACATTTCCATTGCCATGACTGCAACAGCACTGCCAGCAAGCAATACATACAAAAATTGTCCTCCTTGAGAAAAGCCCATTGCATTATAACCATTTTTGAGTTTATTGTCTGACAATAATTTCTGGCAAACAATGTCAATCTAAGGAAAACTAACCATCAGTTTTGTAGTAAATATTTTAGTAACTGCTACAATATTCATTCGCTTGGTTGTAGTAACTATAAACTATAAAGCAGCAAACATGAGCAAACCTGTTTGTTGGCATTCATGAGAAATCCATTTTCAGTGTCCTTTGAAGCAAAAATGTATGTTGTTAATTCTCTTAGTGACTATAAAGTCTTGCTGTTGTATCGCAGTTGGGTACTAAAATAAGTTTATTTCACTTAGTTTGTAAAATAGTAATCTCATTTGACTCTCTTTCTGACTCTTTTCTTACTCACAAACTAGTCGCCATTAAAAGACAAGTAAGTTTGAAACAACACACATTTGTCAAATTTAGTCTCACTCTGACCCAGTAAGTTGTTTACATTTACAGAGAGTGACACAACAAAGTAGAGTGCACTGGAGAGCATTGTGTCTTAATGCATTGACAAACAACCGTTGCAAAATAGTTTTGTATCAGTTAAAATTGTCTGGTGTAAGATAGCTTATCTTTGCTCATTTATACCTCTATCACATTGCTCCCTATCATCAAAGATTTGACGTAAATTCCTGGAATTAAATTTTCGACCATCGACTTTATGGAGCCCATACTAAATGGATTGCAACAGCTGTCACCTGCGAACGTGTTGACAAAAATTCAATTGTCAGGGATATTAATTGCGACATACAAAACTGCAACCATTTTACCCGAATTGCTATGAAGAGTTGCCCACAATCCTAGTTTACAGTCCTAATTCCAAACTATCAAGCACTTAAACTACCAAAGTACCTAGAAATAACCTATTACAGGCTAAACAATTGCTAATTTTCTCCACATTAGGTGAGCAGGCAGGAGCAAGTGAAAAATACCACCCTTGATGTAGAAAAAATTTCAGCATTTGGCAGCCAATTCTTACCCATTCCGTGCCACAGAACAACAGGAATGGATGCATTATCAGCTGTAGTTCCACTAAGAAGCGCAACGAATGGAAAAAAGACTTGTAGAAGCAACGAAAGCATTCTGCAAACTTCTGTTTGTACCCGCTATGATTGTACCAGTTTTGACAGGTCACACGAGCCCGCTGACCGTGTGAGATGGTGGAAAAACTGGTTCTAGTTTGTTCTAGTTGATCGCATCGTCTCCGATGATCTCTGGCGGTCGCAACTGGAGTGCTAGAGCGTTCCATAGCAATTGTCATACTACTTTCGAATGTCGTGGAGTGCCGAAATTTTGGGTTGGGAGTTGTGTATCTTTTTACTTTATGATTTCAATAAATTCTTAAAATCTTAAAATTAAAAAAATCATGAAATCTTTACACTTTAAAATTTTAAAAATTAACAGATATTTGAAGACTTCATATTCGATTGAAAACTGCCAAGTAATTTATACACACTTCTTAACCTAGGGAAAAAATTACATACTACAAATTGTAAAATTCATAAATTCAAAATTAATAGAAATTATGGTAGAATTAGGTGTTGTTTGAGAAAGGAAACCTATATAATATATACAGAAAAATACATCATAAGCCATGCTAGTAAAGGCGTATGCGATAAAATGCATGGTTTGTGGCACAGTGCTTAATTTGGGTCAGTTACCAAAGCATAGTTTTCGAAATATGGTTTGGAGAGTTGACCAAAGTCTTTGTCTCATCTTTCTGTGCGTATGTATGCAGGCCTGAGCAACGTGAAGTCATGGGCACTGGAGATACGGTTTAGAGACTTGACCAAAGTCTTTGTTCCATCATTTCATTCATCATGTTTATGCAAAAGTGCGCACGGTGAAAGCTTATTCTTTGAAGATCATTATGGGTTGGAGACTTCATTGAGAAATACTAGTGCAATAAGGCACGCTAGTACGTACCATGAATATTATTATTATTTTTATAGCTAGTTCCTAATTCCCATCACGACACAAATCGTCCAGTTTCGTTCTGTTGTCGGAACTATTTTAATTTATTCACTTCGTCTGCTTCGCGATATTGTCGGTCGTCTTGATAAAAATCTTTCAATTGCCACGCGAGGGTTTCAAATGTAGGACGTTCTTCGGGTTGCGCAGACCAGCATTTCAACATGATTGCGTACAATTTCTCCGGAACTTTTGCTGGTTTAGGCATTCTGTATGCACTATCAGCAATCTTTCGTATGACCTAGAAACAATGAGTGGTTTTGTGTCAAGTATCAACTCGCTGAATGACAATGTACTCCAGTGCACCATGCTTTGCTGTCTTACTCTGTATAATATCAAATAATTTTATGCATGTCGATTTCAATTCACTTTTCAACAAAATACTCGGAACTTATTTAGTTCCGAAATTCGCAAATTCGTTGCGAAGTTCAAAAGTTCACAATCAATTTCAGAAGCAAGTTTGTAAACAATGCCTCTGATTGGCTAATAAAACAAGAATAGCCAATAAAATGATGAGTTTACAAACCGGTTTCTGAATTTTATTGTGAACTTTTGAACTTCGCAACGAATTTGCGAACTTCGGAACTAAGTTTCGAATATTTTGTTGAAAAGTGACTTGAAATCGACGATAATGGGCTTTAGAACCAATGCGCGGCCGAATTGACTTAAAATTTCGATAGAGCTCTATTGGTCTTTGGGACTTAACATATTCACAAGACCTGCGGAAATTCTTTGACTTCCGTAAGTAGTGTAACAATACTTCCGCGTTGCAATTTAATACGGTATAGTGTTTCCACGATGGTCAAATTCATCCGAATTAGATACCATTAAAACTTGTAGCCCACTAAAATCAACACCGGCAACCGAAAGATTAAGCCTTTCTAACGTATTAAATTAAAATTAATCGGTGATACGCCTTAAGAATACGAACTAGCTGTCATATTAGTTTCACATTCCTGAAGGCCAGTTTACTAGCTTAGCACAACTATAGTTCGTAGAAAATAACATGCTAACTAACTTTGTATATCTCATATGATGTTAAAATCAATTAAACATTAAAATGCACCAGCAGAGGTTCACATTAAGATCAAAATTAATGCAGTGCAACATTGATTTTTTATTGAGCGCAGCAAAGTAGCCAATTCTAAGATAATCTAGCTCTGTCCAAAAGTCTATTTTGTGCTTCAGCAAGCGAAATTGACGCCGAGCAGAACGTACAAAAAATAACACATAATATTTCCACTTACAATTTAAATGCTACTACTCATACAAACCACGTAGGAGCAGGATTTTTCGATATTTCCTACCATTTAGCATAGGGATGATCTTTACTTGCGGAAGAAATGGGAGCATTTGACGTTTCAAAACAGTCAATATTATTGTACATCCGCAAGTCTGTCTGTACGTAGTTGTTTTGTTCTCCCTCCCATGGTGTTATATATCAAATGACACGCGCAACTGACCGTTTCGAAAAATGCGAGGCACGCAGTTGCATTTTTCTCCAGAGCAATTTCTTTTTCTGTTCCAGTTCCTCATCAGTTTCAATCTGCTTAGACTACTTTACTCTGTGGAACGCCAGATGATTTTATTTCATCGCACAAAAATTTTAGTCCGTCTATACTCGCACGATTTTATGTTAACGACCAAGGATTTTCCTCCACTCTTTCGCCCGACGATTTTTCTGTCCATTGCCAGAGGCGATTTTATTTACACTACTGCAGACGGAGTTATACTCTGTTTAACGCCGGTGAGAAAATCTTGTCAAAACTTCGCACTCACAGCGAAGCGCAATATTCAGTATTGTGCGTTTACATTAGATACCAATACCTGACCCATAAACGCAAATGGACTAACCTACGACTGACCTACGACTGGCCTGGCTTGAAAATCACATTTTATGTTAGGGATAGGTCAGTCTCATTAGGTACAATTGTAAACGCAGCATTGTAGATACTACTCAGGTACAGGTAACTTTCGGGAAGATGTAAGCCATTAGTGTAAACACGGCTGAATTCCTCCAAATTTACATAGTGGCAAACTTGGAAACAATATTAAAAGACGAAAGTTTGTAAAAGGTGTCAGTAGCCGAACAAACAAAGAAATTAACTAAACCTTAAAATGCCGAGCAAGCGTTTGTCACAAATTAAGACCATTTAATTGTGACTTCGTCTACAATTATCATGAGTGCTTATGTGTAGTGTGCGATATTATCACCAAACTGAGCAACGCAC
Source organism: Phenganax marumi (assembly GCA_025400095.1). Lineage (NCBI taxonomy): Eukaryota > Metazoa > Cnidaria > Anthozoa > Malacalcyonacea > Clavulariidae > Phenganax > Phenganax marumi. The sequence continues at coordinate 11,982 of JAODVM010457822.1, read as the reverse complement.
TGAAGACGCATTTCGCAACGTGCCGTTTAATTCCTATAAACTACACTCGTTCATGGAAAGAACAAACTATACAAAACTCCCGTAAGATCGTACATGAATTTTCTTTCGAACAAAAAAACGCAATATACGATTTTAATCAAAGTTTGTATTTCCGACTTCACAATATATTCCTCAAAGAATTTGAATTAACCAACGACATACCTTCACGGAAATGTGAAACTTCCTCGTTATTTCAAAGTGCGCTTCCCTAAAACAGTTCCACTCTCGAACACAGAAAACACGGTGTTCAAAACTTCTTCAACACAGTCGAACGAAGCCCAGTCCTGGAGTTCGACAGTCCAAGGAGAATTGCCTAGAGAGAGTACATAGTTTCATAAGTTTACAAATAAGGAAGTAGCTCCTTATATAAGCAGAGGCGACAAAGAAAAACTGATATGGTAATGGTGAGCAAAACCAACGCAACAGATTTACATACTGGCTCTCTCGTAGTCACGTCCAATTTCGCAGAATTTGAATAGAGAGGAGTGGGCGTGGTTCTTCTTACCCTCATTGGATCTCTATTATACTGCAATACTACATGGGGGGGGGGGGGAGTTTTAGTTTTGACTATCAGTATGCGAGTATGACAGTGAGTACAACACATCAGAGAACGTTATAATAAGAGCCTTTATTTACCATCTTTAGCGAAAAAAAATACAATGGTATTATAAGTAAGGTTTTAATTGATCTACAGTAAAAAATACATTGTTTAGATATAAAAAACCCCAGCTAAATGTGGGGTTGAGATTAAAATTTTTAAGACCTGGGGCCGCGGTTGTTCGAAAGTTGGATAACGCTATCCATTGGATAGTGAATTTCTCATCGTTCTTAAAATTGCACAAAATATGTCGAAACTTCCATTTTGGTCAGCGATATGAATATTAGAGACTTTAATCTATCGATACAATTCATAAGTTTTGTTACGACGATCGTCGAGTCGAGAAATTTTACGAAGGCTACAAAAAATCTCTATCCAGTGGATAGCGCTATTCACTTTTCGAATAACCGCCCCCTGGACATTCAGTTCTTGTATGAAAGTCGGATGGTTCTTGGAATAAAAGACTGCTTGTGCCTCCCAGTTTGCGACATAAGAATTCGACTATGAAATTCAACTATACGTGTACAACTGTGACCACAAGATATTAGAGAGTTTTGAGTTCAACTATGACTGTGCGTCTAGAGCTATACAGTATTTTCCTACTGTAGTTTGGGTTTTTTCTGTCTATTCTGGTAGACACAAAGATGATTTGCAGTTTGATTTCCGTTGTTATTCGTAAACCAAGGGATTGTTTGTTAAACGCAACTTAGAAATGCATATTTTCTGTTTAGCCATTGCGACGGTCATATACGACCACAACTATTTGCTCAGTATAGACTCTATTCTTCATGAATACAAGCATTCATTGAAACATTCATCTGACCGGTAACAAGAAGAAAATAATATTAAATGAAAGAGTATCTGTCATGCGCACAATCTATAGAAGAAATATACGTATGACATGTCGTCACGGGTTCTGAATAACTCATTCTAGTAATATGTTCCCATGGTCGACTGTAAAAGCCCTTTCTCACAGGTGACTGTAGCTGTAATATTTCTCGTGTTCTGAAGAACGTACTTACACAACTATTTAAAGTGCAATGCACTTGTCAGACAACTTACTTAAGTAATTACAAACATTAAGAGGCGGGAAATGCGCGGGCAAACATCGCAAGCGTAAAAGGGCTTTACGGCTCAGCAATGCAATGGCGACAATTATAACACGTAGCTTCACTGAGAGTAAATTAAACAGTATAGGAAGAGTCTTTCATCAATGAAGAAATGCGGGGGTTGCCATGTTTTGAAATAACACAGGAATTTCCATGGTAATTTTCGGGCCCAGCAGGAATAAGAACGAAAGGAAGCACAAAGATGTGCTTGCTTTGTGGAAAGCACCGATCCCGAGATACTGAGAACCTATTTGTCTGTACGGTATCTTGAAACTGTACATTCAAGTGCGGTTTTCAGATATCGTAAATTATCGGCGATCATTGATGAGTTAAATAATTTGTCTAATTCGAAATCTTTCTTTTCCATCGATCACAAATACGAAGTTAGTACGAGAGGGACAGTGCTGTGCACCTAGCCATAACTTAGTTTATAGAAACCAATTTTTTTTTTGTAATTTTGGAACCAAATCACTAATTATTTGTACTGAGATGCACCTTGGATGTTACTGATGGCTTCCCACGTTTGAAACATCTCAATTTCCATAGTTTAAGTGCCTGTAGAGATTAACGAATGTCCTCCTCAAAATGGGGAAACTATCAACTGCAAACAGACATAGACTGGTGACTCTACACGAATAAGGAAATTCTCAAGCTAAAATTTCACGCCGAACTGGAATGCTTAGATGCGGAATTCAAGCTCTACTGAAGAAACAGAGAAAAGCTGCACTAACTGGTCAAGTAAAAGACGAAACAAGAAGCGCAGAAAAATACAAAGAGATTTTAATCCACTAATTGCATGGGCGAAATTTTATCTAACAACATGATAACGATCCTAAATATACCGCTAATATGCTAAATGTATTTGGAGAGAAACGAAGAACAAGGTGTTTTACAATTAATGGAATAGCCCCCCAGAGTCTGGACTTGAACATAAATGAACAACATGAATATTAGTTTGAGAGGGTACGCCACGAAGATTTATTATTGCAAAGCTTTCGGTCCGTTCTTCCCGGACCTTCACCAGTGCAACTAACTTGAAAGATTCAGGTATCTTTTTTATATCACAATTGTCGTGATCTGTATGTTTCCTCGCGCTTAAAAAATCTTGAAGAATCTTATAACCGAACAAGTGGACAGAGAAAAAACTTAGAAAAAACCAAAATCCGAGGAAAAATTGTGGAAAGTACTTCAAAATGAATGAAACATCATTCCAGTAGATGCTTTGCAAAAACTTCAAAACAGCTTTCCGAGTTGAATACAGTTCGTATTGAGGAACAAGAGTGACCACGCCAAGTAATGAGTGTTAAAGTTATTCATATATATCAACCACAAAATGTTTTTTTTGTAAATCTTGTGATGTTAAATAAAAAAAATTGTTGTTGAATACATTTTGCTTGACATGCCTATATAAGACTTTTGCACAGTGCTGCATGCAGTTCTTTATCAGAGAGCATTACATTTTCGTACAAATACTTCTATAATAATTTACTTTCACTTCCAACTTCTATTTCAAAATTCTTCAGTCGTTTTCGTTCAACAGTTATATGCAAAATGACTTGCAAAAGAAAACGAGTTTGAAAGGAGACTGACTGTCACGAATGAGACGTTAATGTATTCGTACTAAGGTACAGTCAAATAGACAGCGCTAGATAATATCTTGAAGACACATGCAGCGGTCGTACTCATAGTCAAATCTAAAGCTCTCTATAATATATCATGTAATCACAGTTGCACTAGTAGTCAAATCTAAAGATCTCTAACGTCTCGTAGTCACAGTCGTACTCGTAGTCAAATCTAAAGATCTCTAATATCTTGTCGTCACAGTCGTACCCGTAGTCAAATCTAAAGCTCTCTAATATATCATGTAATCACAGTTGCACTGGTAGTCAAATCTAAAGATCTCTAACGTCTTGTAGTCACAGTCGTACTCGTAGTCAAATCTAAAGATCTCTAATATCTTGTAGTCACAGCGTATTCTCAAATATTAGCTCTCTAATATCTTGTATATAGCAGAAGTCGTATACTTGTATCAGATTTGAAACTCTCTAATATCTTGTAGTCACCGCGTACTCTCAAATCTTAGCTCTCTAATATCTTATATAGTAATAATAGTCGTACTCGTGTCAGATTTAAAACTCTCTAATATATCTTGTATTCACAGTCCTACTGTTCGAATCAAAAGTTATCCAGTACATTGCAGTCAACGTCGTACTTGTAGTCATATTTTAATAAGTAACACTTCCAAATTAATTATCGATATTACTTTCGAGATATCAACTTTCTTTATCACTTTCGGTACTACTTTTGCTATTACTATCGAAATTACTTATCTATTACATATTTCGTAGTCGTAGTCAAATCTAAAGCCCTCTGATATCATGTTTTTAGTCACAGTCCTACTCTTAGTGGAATAAAATGCTCTCTAATACCAGTACTGAAACGTGCTTTTCGATTGCGTTGTTTTTGTGCTGGTACTATAGCATTGCTGGCTATTGTTTTCGATAAATGAAACTTTTAGCGGTGTATTGTCTCATAGGCTTAGCACGACACCCAGCGTGGGGCGAAAACAAAGAGGGATAATTTTTTTGTACACAACAAAAAGAACGACTTCATAACTACTTCTGCCAACGGAATCATTGATTAGCCTAGCCAATAAAACAGGCTTAGATAAAAAAGACTCATTTTAATGCATCGCCTCCGGAACTGTTTCCATAGTGGCTAGATATTAATACATAGTCATCAAATATTAATGATCAGTGATCAACAAAAACTCTTAGTCGATCGTGAACGCGCATTTCTTCTCCAAGGCGGATTGGTATAGCATACGGTAGTAAAATAAAGTATGGCAAGGTGCTCTAAAAGCAAAATGCTTTTGTGTCCATTAAGTGTTCTATTACTCTGGTGCAATGTTGGTTGGACTAAGGTGATTCACGCAAAAGGTACGTGATATCGACTTGAATATAGCAATTTCGAAGCAATAATAGTGACTCAGTTTTAATATACGAACCGCGGTGATCAACATCAATGCTAATCAATTCTCAGAAAACTACTCATTCCTCCACCTTTGGCCTACTTTAGCTTGGTAATTAGCGTTCCAGTAAGGAAAGGCATTTTGTTGCGGCAAACTCCTTGGATTTAAAACCTAAAAAACTGAATTCAGCTATATGTACTTATTCAATTACCTAATACATTATAGTTTATATTGCCGCATAGTTGTACGACCGCAATATCAATATAAACATTAAACTATTTAATAAAATTCTCTTTAAGTTCGCATCCATATTTAAGCAAAGCAAAACACACTCTATTTCAATAGAATTTTATACTTTGGGCAGTGGCTGGAATACCGTATAAAATTGTAAAACGAAAGAATTTCATGTATTTCGACACCACAGTGCGATTTATAATAGTGTGTCGTACAACATTCATAAGTTATGAAGAATTTTAATTGGCCCACTTGATTGCCGAAAACTAGCATCCCCTGTACATCGTGAAAAAAGCAATAAGAACGCATTGTAGATAGGCCATAATATGCTCCTTTAACTGAAAGGCAAATTTGATGGGGTTTTACCTAAGTGCAGGAACGAACAGAAAATAAGTTTGAACTACAAGATTTGGCGCTGCAAATCGCAACATAACGTATACAATTGATCTTTGCTAATACCGATTTTGTGCAAAACTACAATCAATACGCCAGGGATAGATAAGTTTCGAGCAGTAAAAATAAGTTGAGGCCAAATACGACGAATTAACATTGTTTGGCGTTGGACAAAACAAACGGAAAATAAATTTCCATGTATAGTATAATCACCCATTTGGCAAGTGAATTTCCACTGTTACGCGGCGCAAAATTTCTAGCGGGGGCCTAGGTCTGCCCACATCGAAAAACTACGTGGTCACGCAGACTTGAAGGCTGGTTTTCCGCTTTCAAATCATCGCAATTGTCGTAGAACATACAGTTCCTAAACAAGCGAATTACAATAGCTTCCCACAAATTTTTAGGAGAGTATGTTTCTTTTCTATGAGATTTACCGCAAAGGAGATAGAATATTTTGGCATTTAAGAGCTACAGCGAGTTCGTGACCGGCTCTTCGATACGACAATCAGGGCCATATAAAAACCAGCCTTCAGCATTTTGATCAATACTGTTTCTATGGCCACAAATCACTACGATAGTTTACCAGCAATATCGTCATGATAGCGATAAGTGACTATTCAAGCACTTAAGTGTGAACATATTGCTTTTATTAAGCGTGCTCTGAAATGTACACAAGTTTGCTGTCGTGCCAATTGGCACGGTGAGCAACACGTTTCAGTGTTTAGCAAAGCTAGGCCAATAATCGTCAACACAAATAGAACGATGCTATAATTAGCATAAATCACCTGGGGCCGGTGTTCGAAGCGCGTTTAGCTTAAACGGTGGATAAGTTCAAAATAGACATCGTGTTTTTGTATTCCTTTGAATAACGAAATTGAAAGTTGTTTTACAGAATACAATAATGATGCATTCACCTGTCGTTCAATTACGTAAGATTTGACTTGAAAGTTTTAGAAAATGCGTGGGAGTGTTTTTGAATTCTGACTTATCCGCCGTTTAAGCCAAACGGCGTAAGAACAACCGGCCCCTGACGTCGCATTGCTTACCCGGCATTTGAGCAGAGTCCGGTGTTATTGAAATGCAGTTCAAAGGCGACTGTATGTGGTTCGGGAGTGGCATTGTCACCTCCACTGTTGCGATTTGAAAGCACCTTAGCGTCTGGGCAAATCTTTTGCTGGCCTTCACCTTGAGAATTTTGAAAATAAAAACATATTACTATTACATAATAGTTTGAACCTTTGAACCACCTTGCCATTTGGAGATGTCACAAAATGACGTCATCACAATCCGCGGGCTCGTTTATAACTGTAGCGAAGGGAAAAGTCTCGATTCTTCTTAACAGTCAACATTCAACGGTGAAAACAAATTGAGAAAGTGATTATCAGTAAATAACACCTACTTTTATAAAATTACGTATTTGGCCTTAAAAGCCTGGTTTCCATATAGTCGTAAACGTCGTAAAGATAGAGTCACGAACTTTCTAAACATCCGAACTAAAATATTTTAAAACAAATTATATCAGCACAGAAATTATTAGTGGACAACATGCATGTTTTCTTTGAGATATACTGCCAAGAAGATAGAATACTTTGGCCGTTGAGGGATATCGTGACTCTGTCTTTACGACGTTTACGACTATATGGATACCAGGCTTCAGAGGATCATTGCTCATTTCCTTATAGTTACGGCTACTTAGACACTAAGTCAGTTACAAAAATTCTTGCCAAAGCTGCATTTGACGTGGGGAAAAATTCAGAATTTGCTTCATTCAAGGTAGCAAGTGTAAATCTAAACTTTTTCTCGTTTGCCAAACAGAATTTTTTGTTTCATTGACGACATCACGTTGCGCCATCTTCGCGTGACTTTAAAAACCAGAGTCAAGTGCTTTTCGGCAGGTAGCGCTTTCGTAGACGACATCGAGGCGTCCGCATTCATTGAACACGAGGGACTAGTAATATTGGCGCCAGTTTTGGACAAAAAAAAATACAACATAACGCAGAGACCAGGCGGAAATAGATGATTTGCAAGTACCAGTCAAACGAACTGTAGTCAATGAATTCGTACTACGAACGACTATCCGCGCGAAGTTTTATGTCTAAGATAAGACTCTTCCTGGAATTCCGCGACGCGATCTATAGGCCAAGGCCATTAAAACAACATTTTTCATTTTATTTACAAACTCAGTGAAATATACGTTCTTGTTGTCAGCAGTCTACATTACGAATCTCAAACGAGGAAATTTTTTCTCTGATTCAAAATGAAACACATATGATCAGTCTCCGATACAAACTGCCTTGAAGCTTATGAAGAAAACCTTATAAGTATCATGTCTCCTATAAAGTTCTAAAAATATAGCAGAGGCTGTTAGCAGTACTTTGTAGAGGCATAATAATGGTTAAACGCGTCACTGCAATATCAGTGATTATTGTATTGCATTTGTAAACAATATTTTCTTCATAAAATATAGCGAATAATAACAGTCGCGTTATTGAGAATCTTAAGGTCCCCAATACTTCGTAGGCGAGTCAATATCAGGAAATATCTCTCGATCTGGTTTTGCTTTCACCAAATAACCTGAATGTCTAGTATAACATGTATGCAGTTAACTTCGAAACGATGAGCTTTAGATTTGCCTATCAATGCGAGAACTAGTACAACTGTCAGATTTCCTTGTTAAAAATCAGCAACTGTATGTGACTTTGCTGTCGCCTTGCAGAACAGTTTGTGGGGAAAACACATCTATTTTGCTACACAACCCGTAGTAAAATTAGAAGTTTCCTGATCAGTCAGTGATAAAATTAAGCTACTCAGTTATAGGTTTATTGAATTACCTGAAAGAAACGATGTTTTTCTGCGTTCTACCAGAACTTCTAATAAGAAAGAAAAAATGCATTGGATTACATTTTTACGTATCTATACCAAGTCAGGGATCGTACATATTAATTTTACAGTGTTCACGCATAATATTTGATTCATTAAAAGTGTCTGTCAATCAAGGTCAGGCATTGCACATGACATATTTATAATACTTGAGTCGTTTAGCGCGTCTACGTCAAGGTCAGGGATTGTACACATGAATATTATTATTATTATTATTATTAATTTAATAAAATACCGACGTTGTAACCAATAGAAAGTTAAATTAAATCAGTGCTAAATGTAAAGAGTTCAAAAAATACTACAAGCGTTGACTACTTATTGGGTGTATCTTATGACACATTGAGGCAGATGCGAATTCTTAAAACGTTCGGTCTTACACAGATAATGGTAATAAAGATCACTACTTCTCAGATCGTAATAAGTTAAAATATGATTTGGTAATAGTTCTTGAAATTTTGAGCTATTGTGGTTGTTTCTAAAAACTTATCGCATAGGTTATCAGGCCGTTCCTGCAAAGTAACCATTTTCGTGCTGTCCAAGTCTTCTCTGTAGCTTAGGAGCGGTAGACTTATTCTCAGTGCGTGCTTCTGCAGGACTTATATAGCAAAGTCTACCAAAGTATATTTGTAATTTGTAATATACCAAAGTATAATTGTAACACTAACACATCCCTTCTCCTCCTCAGGTGCCCTACAAACCAAAGGCGACGTCATCATCGGAGGATTGTTCCCGATTCACAAGAAAAGCGACACATCGGAAAACGAATGCGGGGAATTCAATGAACTACCTGGCTACCACTACATGGAAGCCATGCTGTTTGCTATAGATAAGATTAACGGCGACCAGAATTTCTTAAAAAATATCACATTAGGCGCGCTAGTTTACGACACTTGCTTGAGCAAAACTATAGCGGCGGATCGTGCTAAAGAGTTTATAAAACTGAGTTTAACGCAAGATCGGAAGAAAGGACAGCTAGCAGGAGTCATAGGTGCACTAACTAGCGGTGTTTCTTTGGTCGTAGCAAATTTCCTAAGAGTTTTCGAGATCCCGCAAATCTCTTACGCTTCAACGAGCGTCACCCTAAGTAACAAAGACATCTACAGTTACTTTCTTCGAACAGTACCACCCGATTCGTTTCAAGCGAGAGCGATGGTGGACATCATTAAGAAATTTGGATGGAGTTACGTTTCCACAGTGAACTCGTATGGCGAATACGGTAAAAATGGAATAAAAGCATTCAAACAGTTTGCGACAGCGAACCACATTTGTATTGACGTTGAAAAGGAACTGAGTCCATTTCCGTCGACGAAAGAATATCAAACGGTCATCGAAGCTCTAGTAAAAAGCGCCAAAGAGACTAACATGTCCGCCGTTGTGTTATTCGTCACTCAAATCGACGCTCGGAGGTTGTTTGAGGCTGCAAGGACTAACGATAGTGCTCGAAGGTTTACATGGATTGGCAGTGACGGTTGGAGTAATATACAAGACGTGACAGAAGAAGCGGGAGAGGCGGCTATGGGAGCGCTAGAGATTGATTTCCAACGTGGAGAAGTGCTGAAGGAATTCAAAGATTACTACTTGAATCTTAATTTGAGCAACTATCCGAGAGAGAATAAAGAGTAAGTGCTTTGTTCATTGTATCATATCACACTACACCTGAAAATGTAAAGAAAATCACTTCTTTGAAGCAATTTAAATCCAAACTTGATAAAATCTTTCGACTCTGGTTTCCGCACGGCAATCACGTAGACCAGTATTTTATTTCCTTTCGTCGTGAATTTTTCATATTATTGTACGAATTTTTTTCTACTTATTGTGTTGTTTACTTTATTGTATACTTTATTGTGTATAAAAAGTCTTAAGTTTAAAATAATTTAATAACAATGATAATAACACAAACCTTACGACTAATTTCAAGTACCCCCTCCCCCCTAGGTGTTTCGAAGAATTTTGGCAAGGGCACTTCAAATGTCGTATAAATGGCAGCACAACGTCGAAGCACGGAGAGAAATACAACGCGACTTGCAGTGGCGACGAGAGCCTGAAGAATAGCTCTACAACGTTCAGTCCAGTGCGCGTTGTCATCAACGCGGTCTACGCATTTGCGCATGCGTTGGACAGCTTGCAAAAAGAGCTGTGTCCAGGGCAAGTCGGAATATGCGACAACATGGCGGACTTTGAGCGTTCTCGCTTGTTAGAGCACCTTAAAAACGTCTCATTTGCAGATCCTACTTTGAACACTACAGTGAAATTCGACGAGAATTTAGAAGTGAACGCGATGTACGATGTTCTAAACATTCAAAGACGCGAAGGCGGAAAAATCGCCTTTACTCGGGTAGGCGGATGGAACGGAGAGCGGAAAGACGGAGCGATACACGGACGGCTTGAATTGAACACGGATGAAATTCAGTGGCGACGAGACCTTCGTGAAGCGCCGGCTTCGTTCTGCTCCGCGGAATGCTCGGTGACTGCCATTCGCGTTCCAATACAAGGTCGCAACTTCACATGCTGTTGGAAATGCAGAGAATGTGGCGAATTCCAAATCGTCACTCCGAATAACACTTGTGAGTCGGGACCCGAAGGTTGGCTTCGAAACGCCAACGGAACTGGTTTTATAAAACGCGAAGTCTTGTACCCAAAATGGGATGATCCTACTTCAATCGCCTTCGTAATCATATCCGTGGTATGCCTCATTCTAACATTGATCACAATAGTAGTGTACATCCTCAACAGAGAAAATCGTCTCGTAAAAGCCTCGGGAATGGAACTGTGTTTTGTAATCTTAGCCGGAATAGGATCATGTTTCCTCGTACCGTTCTTTTTCATTGCGAAGCCGAACGATCCTATCTGCTACGCAAGGAATCTAGTGATCGGTCTTGCTTTAGCAATGTGCTATGCCCCGTTGTTCATGAAAATCAATCGTATCTATCGCATTTTTACCAGCGCGAAGTCATCTGTCGCACGACCCCCGATGGTAACACCCCGAATGCAGCTCCTTCTAACCCTGGCTCTGGTTTCCATCCAACTTATGTTCACCGCCTTGTGGTTCATAGCCAAGCCTGTTCGAGCCGAGGAGATATTCTATAGCGACCGCGAGGAACTTGTCTTGGAATGCAAAGTGGACCAGTTGAGTTTCTCCGTGAACTTATCTTACGTAATGGTACTTATGATCTTATGTACGGCGTACGCATTCAAAACGCGTGCATTCCCTAAGAACTTCAACGAAAGTAAATACATCGGGATTACTATGTATATAACGTGCGCAATTTGGATCAGTTTTTTCCCCTTCTACTTAAACACGAATTACAGTTCGACTCATGTGTACCTCATATCTGGTGCATGCGTGGTAATCGGCTTAGTCACCCTTATAGGACTCTTCGCTCAAAAAGTCTACATAGTGTACTTTGTGACGGATCTGAGGACTGATGATTTGGTCATGACCTCCCGATCGCTTCCGAGGCGAACGCCCGCTTCCGAAGAGCGACAGCAAATCCCGAACACTGAAGTGTTCGACACCAAGGTGAAAGGTGGAACAGATGAGCGTTTGTACGAAGGAGTCACATGTTAAAAAACAAAACAGAGCAAAAACGATATAAACGACGACTTTCCCGCCAAATGTGACGTACAAAAAACCCACAATGAAGGTTCGAACGAACGCTAAAAGATTACAGATATTGACAATAGCCTTTCTCACGACGCCATTTTTGGGGTACTTTTCGTGAAAAAAATATGTCAAAATCAGAAAAATCTAAGCTGTA
>JAODVM010457711.1:0-22092 GCA_025400095.1 Phenganax marumi | reverse complement strand
AACGAAGGTTTAGCGTTGTAATAAAATTCAAGTAACTTCAATTTAAACGGATTCATCGTGTAATTATTTGATCGGTCGAAATGTCCGTGCACAGTGAAATTGGTCGGCCATATGGTGAATTTGATCGGCAAATAGCCGATTGCCGACCGTTATAATCCACACTGGTCAGAAGTTCAAGGCTGCTTTCCCGTTGCACGTTTTTGACATGCTCGTACACCAGTAAGGTAAAAATACATGGAACGCTACTCCAATAATCTTCTCTAATAATCAATTGAAGCCAAATTTGACACCAAGACACGTGTGTTTACTCTTTCGCAATTCTCTCGCAGGAACACAGACTTCACTCCTTGTCGTACGTTTTTGCAAAAAAAGAAGCTGTTTTATGGGCAGTTCGTTCATAAAATTAGAAAAAAAAACTGCATCTTTTTTCTTGGGTTTTCTTTCTTTCTGCTTGAAAATGCTTAGTACCTTCGCAAAACTTTGTTGTTCTTGCAAAGTTTGACTCGTTTGCCGAGCATGTTTATTTGTTTTGATTTTTGGCCGTATTTTCCGTTGTGTATTTTTAGTTGAATGGCTTACGCTAACGTAAAGGTTTAATCAGTAGTGGACACATGTACGTTTACTGCAGTATGCTAACGGGGAATTGTGGCGAAATTTGTTTTCGTTGATGTATATGTATGCTGTGTCATGTGAGTGTAAATACAAGAACAGAATTCATAAATGAGTATGGCAACCACGTTAAATGGCCGTAATTTTTGTTTTTTGGTCTGAAGAGTGGGCTGCGCGTGTTGATCTTCCTACATTCTCTCGAAATTATTGGGGAGTGGGCTGAAGTCCCTCCAGGCCCCTCCCCCTAGATATAGTGTGCCCTTGTCCCCACCGATCAATCGATTTTGTTTTGGGAATCGATGAACGTTAACAGTCAAATCATCGACATTAACAACAGGCAAAATGATTTTGCAGTGAAAAGAACGTTTTGTTACGTCGGATTGTAATAAAATTGTAAATTGTAATAAAAATCTCCTTGTAAACAACCACGAAGTGAAATGTTTAGAATTTTTTGGTTAAACGAATACGTTCGCATTGGTTAAGGCTCATTTACACGGGCGATTTCTGCTGCAACTTTTCTCCTGTTGAACGATATGATTTTGTGGATGACTGGCAAATCAACTTGGTCTTACAATTTTCCTGATGCACTCGCCAGTCAACCTACTCGATCACATACGCTAAAAGGAGAAAAATCGCAGCAAAAATCGCCCGTGTAAAAGGGCCTTCATACAGAGAAGTTCATTTGTATATCTCATGGGGTTTTTTAAAGTTTTTTAAATTATTTATCGTTAGTCGTAAAATTACTTATCATTAAATCAGTAACTCATGATCATTTTCACTATCATTACATCATTATCACTAACATTACCTACGATTACTTATTGTTGATGAATAACGAGTAAAATTACTTGTCTATTGCAAGTTGTTTTCTTCGTTGTTCATCATCAGTAGATCGGAGGAGATCGCTGATGAATTACGGACATCACCGAAGTCCTACTGGGTACGCAAGTACACCTCTTCTCTGCCAGCAAAGCGCGTAAACAAGGCAAAAACCTCATTGGTTCAATGTTTCCAACTACAAAAACCTCATCATTATTCAAACATCACTTGCTTTTGCACCATTCAAGCGGAACTCTGTGCTTTACATTATTTTCCGCTTTTGACTTGCAAAGACAGCGAAACTACCGTATCTGTAGATGTTCCCTTAACAAAACCAGAAAAAATTTGATACGTTCCTTTTATTTTGCTTCTTATCGATAGCTAGGTGCTTATCATAAATATCTTTAATGTTTTGTACCATTTTCGTTTTAGAAGCGATAGAGTTTCAGCATCTTGCATTATGTCTTTGTGCTTCTATTGTTTTGAGTTGTGGGCAATGTGAAAAAGCTATTTTCTTACAGCTATGAAAAGCAAAAACTATCAAACTTATTGTTGCTGAGCAGAATTACCATCTAATTTTCTCTGGATGACTTCGTGCAAGTTTGTCTTCCACCATTATGTCGCCTTCGAATTGTGGTTGATGGCACCCCCTCAAATAAATGCAGCTTTTAATTTTATATATTTGAGCCACCATTCGCTGTACACTAACAGCCGCCTATAGAGTTTACTGTAACGTGACTTTGGTTATAGAATAATTGGAACTAATACGTGCTTCTTTTCGTGTTCCAGACGATTCGCATGGATTCCAGCTGTGATTTGCATACTAATTTATTCACAGTATGCAGTGGAATAAATACGAAACCACTTCTCGTCAAATGGGTGTGTGGTGAAGTCTCCAGATTCGAGCAAGTTTAGCTGGTCATCACCGGCCCCAAACATGTCTGAATACGCGTTGTACGCGAGCGATATCTCGGCCACGAACCTGCCGAACGTCGAGCGCTTTGGTAAGAGCGATCCACTCTGCGAAATTGAGTTTCAAGGTGAGGAGATTGTCGTTGTTTTGGTTGTACTTTGGAACAAGTGAAATGGTTGCCATATTTGATGGTTGTTTTGCATGGGCGATTCAACTATCTCGATTCATTGCTTTGCTGTACTCGTGTTCCAGTGCCTTCATCTTCATTTCTCCTTGCTAATGTTTATTAGTCTGGTGTATTGAAATCTGAGCATCTTAGACAGCCGACTGTACATTTGATTTTAATGCAGACAGACAACAAAACAAATTTTCGATAAATAAAGTATTTAATTGTCAAGACTATTTGGGGAACAATTCTGGGTCATGTGTATGGACAATTCTGTTTGATTTTGAGGACTATTCGAGCGGCTATCTTTGCGTCAATATCACTTGTTGTTTGAAAATGACCAAATTTCGTTAATTTTTATTCGCTTTGAAATTATTTGCATACCAAATGCCATAAACGGTCTCGGAATAAAAGCTTTTGACAGTGTACAAGATCACGCCTCTGCACTGTGCGATTCCAGTGTTTCTAAATGTGTAAAATCAAAATATATTCCGTCCGTAATTGTTCTAATGAAGCGTTCTAATTTCGCATGTGACCTTCGATATATAATCGGCAAAATAAATCATGTGTTTACCTTGCAGAGCTTAAATATTTATTGAATATATTCAACGGAGCAGAACATAAGATATTGAACAATGCATTTACTATAATTTGTTCTTCTTTTTCTATGTATTTCCAAATCTTTTCATTCGGTGTAAATAAGATGTAACATTAGAGAGGTCAAATTTTACCTTTCACATCTTTTACGGAGCAACACTGTAATAAATATTGCAACTTGGTTCCACCACTGGGTCCCACGCGCATCACGAACAACGGCTGTTTTTGGGTTTCGCATTTTTTTTCAATGGGAGTGATCTGGTATATCAGGACATAAATCGTTTTTCAACTTTTCTTTTTCACCGTGCTTGTTTCTCTAAATTCTCAAAGCATTGAATGTAATATTATTACAATTAAATTTTTGAAGTAATTTGAAAGTAGTTTAAGAATTTTTTCAGTCTTTCCTCTTTGATTTGAAACCGATACTCTTTTTTTGGCAACGCTTTACATCCAAATGTTTCGTTATCTCTAAGGAAACAAGGCCAAAACTGAAGTGATTTCAGATGAACTCAATCCAGTTTGGAAAGAGGTCAGTGACAATGTCGTTCCTTTACGCAAGAGTACAAATGCGAATGTAGCTTCCTTGCAGAAGAACCTCTCCATTCTGTTTCTTATGTTCTACGCAATTGTACTGCGCCAAATGACTGGTTTATGTAATGTTTTTAGAAAATTGAAATTGACCTGCAAGGCAAGCCGTTGTCCTCCTCAGACAGTATTACTATAAAAGTATACGATCATGAAAAAATTGGCTCGAACAAGTAAGTTGTGGATTTGAAAAACGTATCAGAGAAATGTTGAGGGGTTTTTTTGCAAGAAAAAGATGAAATAAGATGTACTCTTTCTGTTCAAAAGATTACTCGGCCAATGTACGGTGAAATTGAAGGAATGCGTGAAATCGAAGACGATGCAGATCAGTCAAAGATTACAAGATGCCAAGGGACAACCATCTGAAGTACGCACGAGTTCAAAAAATTTCTACGAGTTCTTTAAAAACTTCAACAGTTGAACATGAAATAACGCATACTGCATTTGTTGAAATTGGTTTTTGTACATCGTATTTTATAAGCGTTCCTCGTCAAAGATCAGTTGTACTCGCTTCAAGGATCTCGACGAGAAAATTAGGACCACATCGCCGATGCATTGCGATATACGAAACCCAGCTTTAAAGTTATAATGTTTAGTTTATCAAGTCTTTAAAACAGCTTTCTATATTTTGTACTGCGCGTGATACTTGGATTTAGTGTTCTTTGGCACATTCTTCCCATGCCGACGTTCATATTTTACTCGTGATTTACTCGTTTTACTCGTTTTAGGCTCAGATCAGTTGTAAACTGAACTATAAATGTCCAGAGGAAAAGCCAGCACCATCGGCTGCTGGCAGTTCTACAGCAGAGGGTGAAGAAGAGGGTGAAGGTGACGAAGAGGAGGAAGAAGGGGATGAGGAGGGTGCATCAGGGGAACCTGGAGCTCCCGGACGAAAGAGAAGACGGTAAGATATAGAAACATATTGATAAGAGTTATTATGTGTAGTATATGAAGGTCAGGGTTGTACATAAATTATAATATTTGGATCATATGACGCGTTCATATAAATCAAGATCAGGAGTTGTACTTATATTTAGGTCAGGGATTGTACATACTTATAATAGATAAGTCATTTGTACAGAAAATTGCTAGATATCTTTTCATGTGAAAACATCTTCGTTTCTGTTAAATTTAATTAATACATGAAAAACGTTCGATGTGAATACGCGTTCTCTAACGAAAGCTTTTCTTGAAAATACGCTTATTTAGTAAAAAGAAGGGGCGAAAGAGGAAAGCACATGATTTGCCAAACAAACCAACCGACTTTCAGGTGTGTTTTTTTAGCTCATGAAATCACAGTCGTTGGAGAGAAATTTCATTATATCCTTTCTCTTTCATTTTACTGCAGACATTCTTGGGCTGTTGTAGCTAAATTAGTCTTCAAGTACTGATTAAATGTTTCTTTGAACAGATTCGTCTCAAAGTCGTGGAAGGTCGCCAGTTGGCGGGTGGAAACATTAATCCCGTTGTGCGGGTAACAGTCGGTGATCAAGTAAAACAAACTCGAGTGAAGAAGTCAACGAACAGACCTTACTACAATCAGGTATTGTGTATATATGGTGCATACCTTCTCTCTTTGGTTGAACTCCTTCAAATTAAACTTGTTTCTTTCTAGACTTTCTATTACAACTTTGGAAATATCACTCCTGACGAACTTTTTGACAAGATAGTAAAGTTCGAGGTACATTTTTCTGCCATATTTTTGGTATTTCACTCGTTGTACGGAGTAGAGCTTTTTATGAAGCGGAGGAAAACGTGTTTTCTTGCAGGTTTTCAATTCGCGTAGACTGAGATCCGATGCCTTAATTGGCTTCTTCAAGGTGAGAACACGGCAAGGGTCATTGAGGTTGATCAAAGGACTCAAGCTCTTGTCTTCCCATTTCTTTGTCATGTTTAAAGAGTTCCTTTTTTGTTTTCGTGTTTTCAGTGTGATGTTGGCCTCATCTATGAAGGCAAAGGTACGTTCATTCAAGCACTTCAGATTTCAGATCGAAATTCCCTGAATAACTGATCGTCACAATGTCTGCTATTTGTGCATCATATCGGTACTGACTTCAATTTCGTCATATTTGCAGTCGTCGGTTTTTTATCAAAGTGTTAAAAAAATTTTTTTTAGATCATGCATTGCTGAGGAAGTGGATCTTGCTTACCCAACCAGAGCAACCAGAGTCTGATGTGAAGGTATAGGAGTCTCGTAGTTTCTAAAATAATTTATCACTGTGCATGAATAACTTAACTTTATCTTTTTGTTCCCAGGCTCCTCCAGATGAAGGTGCAGCTCCTGAAGCTTCCACTTTAGGTGGCTCACCTGCTGTGAGTACTGATGTGCAATCAATGTATGATATGACATCATATGGGCAATGTAAATGCTTTATGAGTGTTCTTTAGGGTTACATCAAGACTTCAATGGTGTGTATAGCACCTGGACACGATCCTCCAGTAAGCAAAGGACTTATCATTATGCCCTGGTTTTCATATGGTCATAACTGTCGTATACGAAGGGTCACAGATCTACCGACGGCCAAAACCTGCTATCTTCTCAGCCGTAAATCTTATGAAAAACATACTTATTATCTGTTAATAATTGCTTTGCTAAAAATTAGGTTAGAAGTGTTGTCTTTCAGCTGTTTAGAAAGTTCGTGACTCTGTCGCTATGATACTTACGATCACGTGGAAACCAGACTTTTCTATTGGATCTCTCGTATTGTGCTTTTGTCTTGACTAACTGCTGAGTTTGGTGATGTTGTTTGATTTTTGTTAGTCTCTTGATGAAAGCACGAAGGACGACACTGCCGAAGATATCGAGGCGTATGTTTTATATTTTGTTTCGTTCGGAAAAAGTGTTGCGTTTTTCACATTTCGACTAATTTTTTTTCGTTTTTCAGTAATCTCCTACAGCCTGCCGGAGTTCAACTCAGACCTGCCGTGTTCAGATTGAAGATCTTCCAAGCAGAAGAATTGCCGCAAAGTAAATGTCACCTGTTTGTAGTTTAGCA
Source organism: Phenganax marumi (assembly GCA_025400095.1). Classification (NCBI taxonomy): domain Eukaryota; kingdom Metazoa; phylum Cnidaria; class Anthozoa; order Malacalcyonacea; family Clavulariidae; genus Phenganax; species Phenganax marumi. Next base: position 15,407 of record JAODVM010457711.1, on the reverse strand, counting down.
TTGCCACAATAATATTTTTTCCTGTTTTGGTCATTTTTTTACTTGACATACATCAGCAGAAAAGGGAATGACGATTATTTGTGTTTTGTTTTAAGTGGACACGTCAATTGGGCAAAGCGTGAAGAAATTCTTCGGCTTTGGAAAGGTAGCCAACTTAAACTCATCATATGTATAAGGGACTTGGTGCTTAGCTACAACTGTTTAATTGTATCTGGATGAGTTCGAAATGTCCTGAAATTGTGTTATAAATTTTAGGACGCTAAGAAAATGGTGGATCCGTATGCAAGATTTTCTTTCGCTGGAAAATCGGTATGTTCCCAAACATGCTATTTCTTACGTTGTCACTTGAATACTATTTCAGCCTTGCTTAGCTTTTCTTCCTCGTGGTCTGTTGCTCATTACGTCAATTTCTCCCCTTTTTACTAGGCTCAGACGGATATTGAAACTGAAACGGACAATCCGAATTTCAACACCATCCTGAGCGTCCCATTTCAGGTAAACAAAGCGAAATTGTGAGCCTATATGCCATATTACACTTGTGAACTTTCTAAATTTTTTGTAAATCTATCATAGCAGTAGACATTCACAATTGCCCAACGCACTGTGCTTCATATTTTGTATAATAGTTAATATTTTGTTTAATAGTTCCCTTCTATGTGTGAAAAACTGAAGATCCAATGCTACGATTGGTATGGTTTTGCAGTATATGTACTGTACTGTAAGATATGAGATAGTTTAATTATTGTCTTACTAATTTAAACTTTGTCGTGAACGTTGTTTCAGGGATCGCATTACTGGAGATGATTGCATCGCCACTTCGTTCATTTACATGTCTGAAATATCTGGACAAGGAGAAGAAGGTATGTGTACTAAAGTGGAAGCTGCTTCCACTCTTGCGTTTCTTTACGCACGTAAAAGTTTAAGTCCTTCCGAATTTTGTATTTTTTAGAAATACTTTGCAAATAGGCTTGTATTTCTTTAAACAACTAAATCCTAGACATTACGTTTCGTCGTCGTTTACAAACGGATTTTTACTTCAATTTGAAGTTCCACGGACGTATAAAAAACGGAAGGACAGTAGAGCGGCTCTAACTTGCCAAGAGTTACCGTAGAGTATTGCTTGTATCTACTAGACGCACTCGCTTAGTTGCCCAGTCTAGTTCCTCAAAGTTTTTTTTCCACTAAGGTTTTCTTCCAATTTATGGTCCATGTTTCCTGAACATGTACGGATCTCTACGTGAATTCAGCGAGTTAGGAGATGAATATGAAGACTTGAATAAGGGAATCGTAAGTACTAGTTGTAGAATTTTTTTCCTTTTCCTGAGATCCTACCAATCTTCTTTTGCGATCTTTGCCTTCGTTTGTTTATGAGATCTAAGCAATCCTTTGTTGTGTTTTGCCCGCGATCATAGCAATTGTTCCTACCATTATTTCTGCGAGCCTGCCAACGTTTGCTTTTCTCTTTGCAATCTTAACGACGACTTCTTCTATATTTCCGATTCTAATCCAGAGTCTTCTCCCTTAACTTAGGGTGAAGGCGTGTGCTATCGTGGACGTATTCTAGTGCAACTCGAGACACAGTTGGATGCTGAAATGGAAGATGAAGTATCCGAGATTTCTCCCGAAGATGTCGCTTTAGTGCAACCGTTTCTACGACGACGTAAATACAAGCTGTATGCTTGCTTCATGGAAGCGACTATGATCTCTGTTGATGATTCTCCCGTCGAATTTGAAGTCAGCATTGGTAAATACGTTTTTATCGTTGAGCTTGACATAAGTTCTTCTAGTCCATTCATTTGAACATTCTGTGTATAATTCTAGGCAACTACGGCAATAAATTGGATCGTTCCGTCGAGCCGTCGTGCTCCACTACTCCTCCGACAAACCCAGTGTTCGATGGTGACTTCTACTACTACTTACCTTGGGGTAACTCGAAGCCTTGTGTCAATGTTGAATGTCATTGGGAGGATATTGCATTCCGTTTAAAGCCTTTGAATGTTCTCTTGAAAATTGTCGATAGACTGGTTCGTATATATTATCCTTCTTTTCTTAATCTTTTGTGCATCGCCGGGCCTCAGGGTATTGTTGTCATAGATATTCACATCACCTCACGTTTGTTTTAACATTATTTCAGGAAAGCAACGTGGAGAAAGTGAACGTTAGTGTGAAGTCCAAGGTTCCAACAGCTGAAACCGCCACGATTCTTATTGCTTTACTTGATCAACTTATCAAAGATTGCAAGTACGTCCAGTGAAGTACAGTATTAGCACGTATGAGCATATACTCATATATACTCATAAATATAAAATGATATATAACATAATATTGTATAGTACATTATAATATTATAGTACATTACCGTATTAACATTATTGCTATAGACTATATTGCGTCAAACATCGGATGTTTTATCGACTCTCTTTATATTCTCTCTTGATCCAGGACAAACTTGCCTCAGTTTGATCTTAGTATGATGGGTGTAACACGTCTGGATATGAAAAATCAAGAAATCCGTATGGACGAAATGGTAAACTGAAGTTTGATATTTTTTATTTCATGTGATTTTTAAGTGGAGACTGGCTTTTATTTATTTCACGAATTTGGTGTTTTGCAAGCTGTCTATACTACTCATAAGTGGAACCTGATGATATGGTACGTATATACTTACAGGCTTGTATCGCGGAAGAAGCAACAAAGCTGCGAGAAAGCGCCACGGACGTTCAAGAAGCTTTGTCTGAAATCCAGTCTTACGTTCAACGCTTGAAGGACATTGCTGTCGAGGTATTTGACTTTGAAATTTTCTTTAACTGTTTCCAGAAACTTTTTTCAAACTATAGTCTTGTTTGTGGAAATAGTTTGAGCCCTAAAATGTTTACAACTTGTTTTTTTCATATCTTTATAGCCTCAAAACAGTATGCCTGATGTGGTGATTTGGATGTTAAGTGGCAATGATCGCATCGCTTATCACAGGATTCCAGCCTACGATCTACTCTACAACAAAAACGCAGAGTCTTGTGGACGGTTTTGTAAGAAAGTCCTCGATCTTGAACTGAAGGTACGGTTGTGTTTTTAACAAAATATTGTATATCTTATCAATTCAATCAGTGGAATTGGTATCCAAAAGATCGTTGAGGTTGAATTTCACCTTTCTTTTTGTCAGTACCCGGGCAAGAAAGGCCGGAATACGAAAGACCATCCGGAGCTTCCAGCTTTGGTTCGCTGTATTTTGTGGCTTGGTTTAGATGGCGATAGTCAGGATTGGACTGGTCGTCATGATGAAGGCTCCTTCACGGTGTTTGCTGAAACCGTAAGTGGAGGATTTCATTGCTTTTTTTCGAAAGTGCTAGAACCAAAGCAGTTATCACCAATGCAATTAATCTCCATGATATTTACACTTCACTTTAAATAGTATGAAAATCAACAAAATGTTCTTAGCAATTGGACAAGCAAGGCAATGATGCGGCCAAAGTTCTCAGATTCCAAAGGAGACGTAAGTTTAATTTGTGGTCATCTACAAAAGCACTTTTGCTGGGTTTGTGTCCCATCTTCATACCCATTTGAGTTAACGGAACCTCCAGTGTATCGAGAAACTTCAAAGGTAAAGGTTAACAATATAATGCTTATCTTTAACATGTTGTAGTTTAAACTACCTAAAGACAAGTTTATTCCACCGGAAGGTTGGTCGTGGGACGGTGACTGGTTCTTAAACCCAGAACTAAGGTATGTACTTACAGTTAAATGCACAATAAGACGAAATTATCAAAAAGTAACTTGGCTGTTACTCCACTAGTTCAAGTCATGGTAAAGACGCAGGAAGAAAGATTTTCCTGGAAGATACCTTTGAATGCGAGGATCGAAACATTCCCGGTGGAGCTTGGGCACCAGCCAAAGTACCTTGGCAAGAAATCGTAAGTCTCCTAAGATTCCGACATTCTCAAAGTATGAGTATATTGTTGGTTATCGTATATTGTGTATCATTGGTCATTACTATTTCTCATTTCGTAATGTATTCATAGCAACAAATCCTTTTCAGAATGGTGATGCCTGCATTGATCTTCAAGGCGAGGCCATTAAATCACGTGAACAACTCGGGGCTCCGAATGGCTGGGAGTGGACACAAGAATGGGTGGTGGACAACAATAGAGCCGTAGACGAAAACGGTATGTTTGGTATCTGCTTACGTTCTTGAGGATCTCTCTTTGCTCGTACGTATTTCGTATCTTAAAACGACTTGAAGTTGGAAAACTTCTTTGCAAGAGGAAAACATTTCTCTCCTAGGATTGTTTACCTGAAACTAACGAAAAGTTTCCTTTTATCCCAGGATGGGAATATACTATCGATTCTTCATGGACTGGATTTGGTCCGGTAGAGAAAACCTACCATCTGTGCAGGCGAAGACGTTGGGTTCGCGAGAGAAAACTTGTTCAGGATCTACAGAAAGTTGAAGCTGAAAAAGTACGCACTAATCACTATGCTATGTCTTTTACTACATACTAATCATCGTCTTTTCAGCTATCTGTTATTTCTTTCTTGTTTTTCTAATCGTTGTGTCTTTCTTCAGGCTCGGGCAGCGCAGTTGGCCGCAGATGGTTGGGAATACGCCAAGGTATTCACGGCGAAGTTTCACATCAAAGAACGAACGATGGATTTGGTTCGAAGACGTCGTTGGCACAGAAAGTTGGTTCAGCACAGTGCCAAGGCTAGCGCACCTGTTTTCAAAATGGATGTTGGAGATGTGAGTCGCCTTAACTGTAACCCTACAAGATCTTGCGAACTTTCAACAATCCACATAACAGAGAAGTTGAAATGTTAAGACTTATATACAGTAGAATTGTTGTAGTTAAAAGACATTGTACGTCTATCTGATGTATAGTTATGTTGTATTATAGAAAAAGGATGAATCAGAACATACTATGAATTCGCCACGAATGTTCCTGACTTATGATAGTAAGGCAGTTTGAAACTTATCATTTCGTGAAACGAAGGAAGTTTTCTGATTATTTTTTTCTGTTTTTTCTATTCAGAACCTCATATGTATCAACTGAGAGCGTACATCTATCAAGCCCGCGATCTCTTGCCTTCGGATCAAGATGGATATTCAGGTACATTTATGATCATCTCCATCATACTCGCATTCATTTCAAATCTAAATCTCTTTATTATTTTCATGTAGATCCCTACGTAAGAGTGGTATTTGGTAATATCAGTCAATCGACACAGCCATTGGAGAAAACGCTATGTCCAACTTGGGACCAAACTCTGATCTTTGAGAAGGTTGCTGTTCACGGCTCTGTTGACAGCGTGCTCGACAATCCTCCGAATATTCTCATGGAAATTTTCGACAAAGATAAAGTCGTGAGTATCGCATAATACACTGCCCAAACGCCATTGAGCAGACGTGTCCTTCTATAGTAATTGACAACTTTAAATCAACAACGTTTCTGTGGTCACAATCTACTTTGATCAAATTGTTTTGAAGTGTTTTCGGCTTCAACTTTAGAGCAAAGTGGTTGGAGTTTGATAACAGCAATTTCGATAGTATGAAACAGTCTTATGAGCTTAAGCCTTTAAATGTGAAAAAAATTTTTATTTTCACTTCTGCTTGAAGATGAATAGTTGACTGTACAAAATTTCACACTTGCGGGAGTGTTTCGTCTTGTAACACTCATTATCGTCGCAATGTTTTAGGGTAAAGATGAGTTCCTTGGTCGAGCTCGTGCTGAGCCTGTGGTTCGGGTGAATGGAAGTGAAGGAGGAAGTGCGCGTTTGACCTGGTATACGGTTGAAAGAGATGCTGGTTATGCCGGAGATATCTTGGTCGCATTTGATTTATTCTTGGTTTGTTTGAAAATAAAGCATTTTCTATCATAACTGGAGCTTTTCTTACCCTAGTTGTTTGGGAATACTTGATGTGTCCGCGAATATATCACGGCTTATGCCTTCTATATCTTATGCCGAATATATATGCTTATGCCGAATATATCACGGCTTATGCCTAGAAGGCATATGCCTTCTTTATTAGAAATTTCTGTTTTGATTCTTTGTAATTTCCTTCCCGGGACGAAAGTGCAGAGGCATTTCCTATAATGGCTAGAATCGTTCCGAACCTAATTGTTTGGGAACATTGAATTTGCCTACGATTAGATTTTACTCTTCATCAGAAAGTTATTTTCTGATACATTCTAATTCTTTTCCAGGACGAAGGTGCAGAGCTGCCATTCGCTCCACCAATGCGCGGAGATTTTTATCTGGTTCCGAACGGCGTGCGACCTGTACTACAAAGAACTGGCCTAGAGGTGCGTTGTGCTGGGAATACGTGTTTCTTCATCTCAAATGGCACCACGACATTTAATGTGTTGTACTTCATGATAAAGCGGTCTCCTTTCCCGTAGGTGATGTGTTGGGGTTTAAGAAACATGAAGAAATATCAGCTGACAAGCGTATCATCACCAAGCATTGATTTCCAAATTGGTGACCATAAAATCACATCGACTGTCATTAAGAATTTGAAGAGAAATCCGAACTTTGATCAACCGTTATTCTTCTTTGATGTGGTAGGTTACTGATGTCGTTTTCTCTCAGAATAAAGCATTGTACTATCCCAAAAGTAACATGACTGGCCATCACTGTTTCTAGTATCTTCCCAAAGAAGAAATATATTCGCCTCCACTGCATATTAAAGTGCGAGATCACAGAACATTTGGTCGTGCTCCTGTGGTTGGAACTCATTTGGTGAAAAGTCTCGCTCCGTTCCGTCGTGAAGTCCCACAGGACGACAACAACTCCGACATCATTCCAGGTATTTTCGAGAAACTCAAACTTCCGATGTTAACGAATTAGTGTTTTATATTTGCGAACTTTTATATCTAGGCGACCAAGTGGATGCCGAACCTGGTACCGCTGTTGTTGAGGTGAAAGAAGAAGCAAAGGTGCGTGCTTTTGGTGCTATGCTGACTAGCATGTTTTCCACTGGCAAGGCAAGGTTGTCTGGTGTTAGCATCATTGAAATGATCAAGTGCTACACTAGTTATTATACGGTTAACTGGAATCCATATATAATGACAGTTGTTGAAATAAATGATACTTTTGTAGGACTCCAAAGAAGATGAACAGATTGATTGGTGGTCGAAATTCTACGCCTCAATTGGTGATGACGAGCGAGCAGGGGATTATAATGACAAAGGATATGATAAGCTCACGGTAGGGAAAGAAGAGATTGCTTTAAGGATTTTGTCATGGTGGAGCTGCTGGAAATAAAATACTTTATGTATTCTGATAAACACTAGTCTATAAATTTTTTTCTGTGTCAAGTTGATGTTGTATATGCTATTTCATCAAGGTATATCCTGGCCCGCTTGAGAGAGTGGAGGAGTTTGGCGGTTTGTGTGATTTCCTAGATACTTTCCCATTGTTTCGTGGAAAGAAAAAGGAGAGACCAGATGATGATGACGAAGAAGTGGGAGAATTTAAGGTTTGTTTCGTTTTGCTGGATATACAGGATACTATGTATGATTGTACAAGATGATAAACTGATCTTATTTGGTTTTGTTTAGGGGACATTCCGCGTGTATCCGTTGCCAGCAGATCCGAACGAACCTTTGCCACCAAAGGCTATCAAGAACCTACCACCTTCAGAGCCCGTTGAATGCATTGTCAGAGCTTATATTGTCAGGGTATGTTTCTTGAGAACTAGTCAAAAGCTTATTATTTTATATTGGTGATAATTTACTGAAATTCACCTGAAACCAAAGAAGTGTTTTCAGTTAAGTGTTTTACTTCCATGCATTTTTAGGCAATTGATTTACCACCTCAAGATAACAGTGGACTGGTAAGAAAGAAAAACCCACCTTTAAAACCATAATTTTTATATTTAATAATGTATGTTCGTTTGTAGAAGGTACAATTTGATTCCATTGGTTTTGATTACAAAACAACTAATACCATACCGATGAAATTTAGGCCGATCCTTTCCTGGTTGTAACTCTTGGCAAACAGAAATTTTCAACTCGTGATAATTATGTTCCAAATAGCCTTAATCCAATCTTTGGAAGGTACGTTTATACAGCCAGTTTGATTAGAGTCTCAAGTACTTTCATGGAGTGTGGTGTGGATTATGAAAATGACTCTATATTTCTCTTTTCGTAGAATGTTTGAATTTACTGCAAAGATCCCAGTTGAGAAAGATCTCACTGTAACCATCATGGACTATGATTTGATCAGTTCTGATGACATCATTGGTCAAACAACTATTGATTTAGAGAACCGTTTCCTGAGCAAACATCGTGCTATTTGTGGCTTGCCCGAGTCATATTGCGAGTGAGTCCATGACAAGTTGAAGCTGTGTCATTTTCTGGTGTTACTGTTGAGTATTTCTGTGATAATCTTTTCCTATTATTTTCAGAACTGGTCCAAACAAGTGGCGAGACATGCAACTACCAACAGAAATTTTAGACGAGTATTGTGAAAAGAGATGTTTAGGAAAACCCCGATACAATGGCGACACACGCGTCCGTGTGGATCACAAGGATTATTCCCTCGATGAATTTGGTAAGTTCTCAAACATATTACATGCATGAGAAGTTTGGTTGAATTTTACGCAGGCATGGAGCGAACTAGCAAAGCAAATTTTCTAAATTTTTTTCAGAGGATGGCATCATTTTGCATCAACATTTGGGAGCGACTCGTGAGCGACTGGCCTTGCACGTTCTCAACTCATTTGGTGAGATTGTTCCAGAATGTGTTGAAACAAGACCTTTGCATACTGCTATACAACCTGACATGGAACAGGTAAATTCCTCCTAGCAGAAGTTTGCATGGTTCTCAGGTTATCGTGTTCTTGGTAATATGCTCTATGTATATTACTGTATTGTTTATATCATTGCTTGTGCATTTCTCATCATTTTAGGGCAAGCTTCAATTGTTCGTTGATATTTTCCCCAAGCACATTGGTGCACCCAATGAACCTGTTGATATCGGTCCTCGTGTCGCTTCAAAGTAAGCAGAATTCATATTTCGATATTAGTGAGTATAGTGTAGATAATATTATACTTCTCCACCTTTTCAGGTACGAACTTCGTGTGATTGTGTGGAACACTTCTGATGTCTATTTGGAGGAAAGCAATCTGGTCGGTGAACAGATGAGCGACATTTATGTGAAGTGGTAAGAACCATTATATTTTACTAGTAAATCTAAGTTTATAAGATTCTTGAAGTTTTTTTGAAGTTGCACTGATGAAGGTCCGGGTTGACGGACCGAAAGCTTTGCAATATTAAATACACGTGGTGTACCCTCAAACTTTTGTCTTAAATCCAAGTTTTCCTGCCTAAATCAACATTACTCTGGAGAGGCATTTCAGGATTGCTATAGCCATCTAGTTTAAACAAAAATGTTTAGCAATCTGGTTTAACCTTTCAGTTGGATCGCTGGAGTTGATGATAAATTGAAGACAGACACACATTATCGGTAAACAAGTTTAACATCACCTAAACTGCAGTTCATTTCTGTGTATGCAATTAATAATCGTAGAGGTACAACTTGTCGCGTGAACACGTTTTGCCAGTGTCTATACAATGTTTTTACTTTGTGAAATGTTTTGCAGATCCTTGAACGGTGAAGGTAACTTCAACTGGCGTATGTTGTTCCCATTCGATTACCTTGAAGCTGAGAAGATTATGGTGGTGAAGAAAAAGGTAATGAAGTTGTGCGCTACTTTTGTTTTTGTTATAAACGAACACACCAACTGCACTCTTTGCTAGTAATTCATCTGAAGAAGAACTTGGAAACGTGAAGATGGTATCGTTTCCTCTCAACATGCGTGAATACACCAATTCGACAAATTGGTCGATGAAGTCTGGGAATGACTTTGGGGGTGAAAAATATTAATAAAAACTTGTATAGAACTTTTTATCGCAAAAATTTTTTGCTAAGCGTAAATATGGATTCAAAGAGCATATAACAAAAACAATTTGTACCAAGAAAAAAAGAACTAGACCGGTTTTGTATCTATAATTTTCACCCCCAAACTTATCTCCAGTCCACACGGACTGGTTCGTCGAAGTGTTGTATTGTTTCGCTCGATATGTCCTGATGTTTCATGCGTTACAATTTATGCGGTTCCTTATTTGTTTTCTTCGTTAGCTTCACTTTTGGAGTTTGGACACGACCGAAGAACGCCTTCCACCTCGTCTGGTTGTTCAAATCTGGGACAACGATACGTTCAATCCTGACGACTTCATAGGTGAACAAGTATTTTAGAAAGCATGACTGTGTAATTGTAGCTATATCAACTCAATCCAAAACGTCATGTACAGTACTATATATCGGTTTGCGCTAGAAACTAGTTGGAAACGCCTTTGCTGTTCCGCCATTGTCCGTGTTTTATCTGAGGCATTTGATAATTCTAATTCTTGATAAGTCTTTAATTTGTTTACGTGTAGGTTCTGTTGAGCTTGCCCTAGATCAACTTCCAACTCCATTCTCAAAGCCTGGTAAGATCAAGGACATAAAATGTTTGGAAGGACGAAAGACTAATTCGTTGTTTGATGTGAAGAGCATGTTTGGCTGGTGGCCAGTATTTGGAGAATTAGAGACAAAGGGAAAGAAAGAACCTGCGTTGATGGTATACAAATGCACAGTGCACATTTCGACTTAAATCAGATAGTTCAAAACTTCACTTTTCCAAATAGTTAGAAATGTTTTCAAATCTATTTGTGGTAGTATTGAGTTTGTTTTTCTTTATCATATACAGGGTAAAATTGAATTGACCTTGGAGCTACTTAATGACCAAGAAGTATTGGAGAAACCTACTGCCAACGCTCGCGATGAACCCAATGCCTATCCAACTTTGTCCGAACCGAAGTAAGTGATTTGCAGAAAAGAAGTGTGTTCATACTCCGGAATAAGGAAAGCATGTAGGCATTGAAGATACTCAGTTCCAACTAGTTTTCTAACTGCAGTGGTAATATCTCATTCTTTTTTACCCCACAGTCGTCCTGCCACATCATTTTTCTTCCTTACATCACCCTGGAAATCATTCAAGTTTATAATTTGGAAAAATTTCAAATGGTACATTATTGGCATTTTACTACTTATTCTTTTGATTGGACTCGTCGCTCTCTTTTTGTACGCAATGCCGGTGAGTATACTGTTTCCTTGTATTTGTAAAGTACTCGTAAGACTACGTTCCTTCTCAGGAAATCGGTATAGAAATCGCTCTTCACATCGCGGGAGCACTTCACTGATTACATGTTTGATTTCATTCTACAGGGTTACACTGTGAAGAAAATATTCGGTGTTTAAAAAGGGTCAACATTTCGATACAAAAATTAATCAACGGAATTTGTAATGGGGATACCAGCGCAAGTACAGTTTTCATTTTACGATTTCTAGATTTCCGTCTTCGTACTAATTTTTAAACGACGGCGACTGTGGCATTGCACAGAGTTTGGTCTTTCTTTAACTTAAATTTACGCATTAAATTGATTTATGAATAAAACTAGTTATTTCGACATTGTTGTGGTTATTTTCTCATACTCCTCAGGTAATGTAATGGTAATATAGTTAGATGGCTGGTGAGAAGTGCTACTGATTCGAAAAGCTAGCTAAAAGCGTCGCGAACATTCTTCGCTTCAATATTTACCCAAATTCGCATGTTTTTAGAAGGCGTATCATCCCAGATGGCGGAAGAATAAGAAGCATTACTATTTTTAAGTGAAAAACCCAGTGCATGTGAATCATATGATGTGAATCATATGACACGAATAGCATGCGTTCGAATTAAAAAGCTATAAGTGTTGAGCGAAATTTTAGCACCTCAGGACGGCGTCACGGTTCGTCTATTTGAAACATGTAGTTGCGCTTGGAAATCTTTGTATATAGAATAGTTGACAAACGACCTTCCGCTCGCTTGCTGTGATTTTGAATGTTACTCGAATGGCTCGAGAGAAACGCGTGACTTCGGAGAATATTTTCAGAGCTTTTAACTTTAAGGCTGTAAATTTGGTGAATGTACAAAAGAAGACGAAAGGTCATGCGCCATTTCTTGAGTTGGAATGCAAAGGTAAAGGAGAATTTATATAAATCGAAGTTTATTTGCATTGCTTGGTTCTGATGTAGCCAAATTCAGTCTGAATAATATTCGGATTGATTTTTTCTATTGAATAAATAGGAACGATCTCAAAAGTTTAACCGAGTTCATGTCTTTGTTTTTGCTACATAAATTTCTATCGCGGAAGTTTCTCAAGGTTGTCCAGTTTCGGAAGTTTTCCATTTTCATGGATATGAATGCTCAATAATTAACCTTTTTCATTATGGAATCGCAGTATTGGTCCAATATTTCAGTATTTTTTACGTTGATCTGTATGTTTGTAGTATTATAAGAGGAAGTTAACTCAAATAATTCGTCGAGGTTGATACACGTTTGTATATGTTTTATCGTGAACAACTTTACGTGACGACACACAAATGATTTCTTTGTCATTTCACTAATTGCTTAATCGAGATATTGGCCTTGGTCTGTAGCATAATGTGTATGCCAATACGAGTATCGTAAACTTTGTTGATTCCGTTGAACGATGAGTTACGAACGCTAATAAAGGGATTTTTTTCTGTCTTGCGCAGATACAATATAAGACGACTACTTTTCTAGTATTTCACACGATATTTTGGTGTAACCTGATATGTGTAAGTATCGCCCACCTTTTGACTAAGTCTCCTAACCACCTTTTTGTTTTGTTTTAGGTGTGAAAAAAAAATCAGAGCCAGCTAGCTGGGAAGATGTAGAAACTATTTGGAATGAGGTGTGTGTATTTATTGAATCTGACTACTTCATGTGGTAGATTGAGCTATACAAGTAATTAATCTATTGTTATTATTATTGTTATTACTATTATCTACTATTTGACTCTTGTAGACATTGGAATGGAACTTGAACGACCAAAATCTTGAACCCACGGACTATGTAAAGATAAAAATTTTTGAGCGAGAAAAATATTGGAAAAACAGGTTAATATTCAAGACTTTATTAGAATTTTTTTAGTTTTTCTTACCTTTGAAGATATCTTGAAGTTTCTTTATGTTAGACTTTTAGGTAGAGCGAAGTTCTCTTTGGAGTCGCTAGTTGATAGCAAAGAAAAGAAGATTCGTGTTGATGTCAGTCTTACGGATGGCTTTGGAAACCCAACTGAGGTAAGAAAGACCTAATATAGACTTATCAACTTTGAAAATGAGGATTTATTATTCTGCAAGGTATAAAACTGCACTTTGGTGTTTGATTTTCTTTTGCGATTTCCGAAACAGTATAAATTTTCCTGCGATCTTGAGTGTACCTGCTCAGCTTCAAATGGCGACAAAACGAAAACAGACAATGATAAAGAGGATGGTCCTAAAGCGTCAGAACGGAATAGTGCCAAAGAGAGAAAGGACTCAAAAAGGTGAATCTTATCGTTTGTGAAAACGTAGTCCATGGAGACGGTGTATGAGCAATGTGTTCAACTCTTGAATTCTTCATTAACACCGAACGTTGTAGAACTTAAATGATAATTGGGGTTTTTTGTTTCCCTAGATCCGAAGATGTCAAGAAACATAGATATTCTTTGCCAGAAAAACCTCAAGATTTTGAAGTATGGAGTATTGATTTCGTAGATATAGACGCGAAAACCTCGTCTTCTTGCTCGTAACTTTCACTCCAATGCTGCCTGGTTCATAAAGCATTTATTCGCAAGAGGACTTCCTACAACTGTATGTACACGCCGTTGTAAAATGGTCAAGTTAGTTATTTTGTTTTCAGATCCGTATAAAAGTAATCGAAGCTCGTCAACTTGAGGGAAATGACATCAATCCTGTGGTCAGGGTCACCGTTGGAAATTTAAAAAAACAAACACGAGTTCGCCAATCAACAAATAGACCTTATTATAATCAGGTAAATCGAAACAATACTGTACTGAGGCCGGTTATTCGTAGGCCGTTTAGCTTAAACGGCGGATACATTTTCTAAACAACACATTTTCTAAAACCTTCAAGTCAAACTTTACGTAATATAACTACAGTTAAACGCATAATTATTGTATTCTGCAAAAAGACTTTCAATTTCGTTATTCAAGGAAAACATAAACACGATATCTGTTTTGAACTTATCTACCGTTTAACCTAAACGCGCTTCGAACAACCTGCCCCTGCTCTGAGTATATTCTCACTGCAGTGAATAAAGATATGCCCCTGTAGAAAGTCAGCATTTAATTATCAGTGATTTGAGGATAAGGCGAATACGATTCAACTTTTAATAGACTATCTTTGAATAAGGGTTTCATCATGACCAAAACTCATTGACTTCATTGTGTTTCATTTATTCCAGACGCTATATTACAAGTTTTCGTCAGTTACTCCTAAAGATCTGTTTGGACGACAGATAAAATTTGAGGTAAGTTTTTTGTTTGTCTTGTTTTCTTTGTATGTAATAGATTGTTTATTCTTTAACACCAAAAGATATGACCTGTCAAAGGGAGATTTTTCTATCTTTAATAGATTACCTTAAATGCAGTGTCATGCACTTTAAATTTTTCTCAAGGTTTTCGACTCACGGCTTTTACGTTCAGATGCACTGATTGGAACTTTCAAGGTGAGATTAGTTTTTCCCGTTATAATTTTAGGGTTCCCTTTCAAGAAATTCTTATGCTATTCCAACTATATGTTACAGATCGTCTCAATTTTCTCCGATATATGATGAAAAAAGTCGTTTTTACGTCATAATATTATGTATAAAAGGCGTTTTCACGTCGTGAAAACATGTTTCAAAAAATTTCTAAATTTTACGCTGTTAAATGTGTTTAGCTGACTATACTTGTCTTATATTGTCTTCAGTGTGATGTTGGATTTGTTTACGATTCCAAAGGTAGCTAAATATCCTTGTTTTTTTTTGTAATGTACTTTATAAACCATTTCCCTTTTGCTGCAACATATATAATGTCTTAAATCTGGGTACCAATTGTGTGTTTCTTATTTTGCAAGATCACTGCTCTCTGCGCAAGTGGTTGGTTCTTAATGAACCTGATGATCATGAAACTGTTATCCAGGTACTTCTAAAGGTTATGATATGATAAGGAAACAGCAGTGAAACACAATGAAATGAACAAAAATCTGTTGATTAAACTTGATCGACGTCAAATTTATCTTTGGTAAAATTTGTTATAGGGTCAAGAGCAATCAGTTAATGGTCCGTATGAAACCCAAGATTCTAATGGAGTTCTTGCTGTAAGTGTGGGTTAATGTTCTTCTAAAACATATTGCATTAGTCGTGAGATTTAATTTTTTTTTCTTTGAAGGTTTTCATGGCGATAAACTATCTAATACAAAGTTTTGTGGAAACACCATGTAAATTTATTTATGCAGAGCTTTCGGTCCGTAAGCCCGG
>JAODVM010457600.1:0-22093 GCA_025400095.1 Phenganax marumi | reverse complement strand
TTTGACCTTCAATTTGGCTTCACCCAATCATAGGGCGAAAACATAGGAGTTATCGTTCCAGGTGTATTGAGTTCACTGTTCAGCAATATCTACAAAAACATGCAGATCAGCATTCAGCAGTGGTGTAAGAAATTAAGAAGAGTATGTATGTAGATGACTTGGTCAGTGGAGGAAAGAATGTCCAGAATGCTAAACAAGTGAAACAAACCAGCACAGAAATATTCAAGGACACAACATTTCAACTGCACAAGTGGCACTCAAATGTTCTTGGACTTGAACAAGACAACTCACCTCCTGTCACCAGGAGAGACTTTTGCTAAACTTGGTTAGCATGTCAAAGCAACTGGCCAGCCAATATCATGACCAGCCCAAGCCCAGACAGTGGGGTGGAAACAAAGCCTATGAAAGAATTGTTTATGATGGCCATTCAAGAACCTGATGTATTCCATCAGTTACTAACAAATTATGACCTTTGGAAAACTCTCAGAATCTGTGGACATAGGTATATTGATTTGGGTAGGTATATTGATTTGGGTATCTCGTAACACCAGTAAAGTGAAGATCTCCGTTAGTGGTTCGTTGTTCATAGAAGAAATCGAAGAATGTGTAGCGTGGTGGATTGTAAGAGTGCAAGAAAGAAACAAGAGCAGAGCGGAATTCATGGAAGATTGTGTGAAACTTAATTTACAAACGAATGGTGATGGTTCCTTCAATGTCATGGTCACATACAACAACACTATCCCATGTACCTTTCAGACAAATGCCTTTACACTGAGAAATTAGTAGCACATTCACATGGTGACCCTCCACAAGGGAAAGGGACTCACCATGGCCAAGATCAGGGAGGATATTGGGTCACGAGGGTAAGAAAACTCACAAGACGAGTGATCAAGAATTGCTTTGGCATTAAAACTAACTTCAAGAATTGCTTCAGCAAATTCAATGGATGATTCCAAACACAGACTTTAATCTAGGCATGAAAAAATTAAATTCATCACTGCTGCTGGAAAGAACACCTTAAGGCTATTTTCCATTATGGCCATTTTGACCGCACAGGGAGAGCACATGTTTTAGAACATGCTCTGTTGCTGATGCTCCACTCTTGATCTCGCATACACATGGAGAAAGTTGAATTAAGTTCTTTGAATGTTTTCATGGTGACTAAATTGCTCATCCAAGGTTTGTGGAAACACCACAACAATTTGTTAGAATTTAAATTTATTAAAATTTAGAGACATACATGATTACAAAAAGTCTGCTTTGCACTGATGACGATCAAAGCCTACAGACCGAAAGCTTTGCATAAATAAGTTTATGTGGCGTCTCCACAAAATCTTGTATGAAAAAGTTGAATTACTTTTAATTTCCCTGGCGTGCACGGCAGACCAAGTGTCAAAAGACAACAACAGAACATGTTCAGGACTGTGCGCTCTGCCCGCACAGGCAAAACGGTTGTGTTGGAAAAGGCCTTTACAGTAAAACAGCTGTTTCATTGATTGCAGCATTCCAACTTTATTATTTTTATTATTATAACTATGGTTTAATACATATTATTGCACATAAATGTGAATTACAACATGTTTACAAACAGTATATAGCGGCATTAAAACTTAGAAATACACCAAAAGATTATAAATACTAAAAAATAAGAATTTGATGCACATTTAAATGATGGTAAAAAAATAAAAAAGTTGTACTTGGGTATAAATAGTTTATTCGCTTCATTTACCAACTAGTCATGCTCGATTTCGAGAGCATGACTCGAGCCTTAAAGATTTCTTTCTGGTCAAGATTCACGCTTCCATTCATTTCCACATGGAGCTTTGTGATTTACGTCGTATCAATATACACTAGAATGGCTTCAGGTAGTTAGACTATTTGCCGTTCAGCTATATTTAGTTGTAAAGAATGTATAATTGTTCTCATGCAGCACGTATGCCATTGCTGGAAAAAACTCTGTATTTTGACTCAGAGATTGCTCTAAGCGATCTGAAACTAGCACTAACGAATTGCAGATGAAGTTCACCATCACATTTGTAAACAAAGTCTGTGGTTGGTTATTTCAAAACGTGGAGCTCCAAACCATTTGCTCGGTGTATATGATTGCTTTATTTATTGCTAAATAATCCAAACACAGGTTTTGTTTACGAATCTTATCGTGAATTTCAACTTACCATTTGTTGGAGTCATTTGCACCTTGCTCAGAACAATCTTCAAGTCAAAAATGCAATATTGCTGCGCAATGTCGGAATGCAGTATTCAACGAAACAGCACTTTGGACTGTAAATTAGTGAAATTACAAAGTTTTGTTGGAAATGTTGCATATTTCAAAACTACCAAGTCATGCAAATCTTGCTGTTTCGACTCAAAAGTGCTAAGAATTTCTGAATGCAATACAAAAGTATACAAAATTTAGAAATTTTAGGTGGTTCACATTTCCTGCATTTTGGATTATTTGCCACCAAACTTTGCAGTTTTGCCAGGCTTAAGATGCTCTTTCTGGTGGTGATGATAGATTCTCTTGCTCTTGGCCTATAAAAATTTTGTCCATAGCTGGAATCATCTTGGGTAGAAATCCTATATCGGGTCCTAGGAGAATCCTGCTAGGATCCTACTAGGATCCTACAAGAGAAATAGAATAGGATCCTACAGGATTCTAAAGGATCCTATTAAGGATCCTAACATGTAGGATTGCATTCAGCATCCTCTCATTCTCAGGATCCTACCATGACCCTCCTGTTTAGAATTTCTATCAGGGAAGCATTTGGATGCTGAAAACTCAAGGTGATGATTCCAAACGGATACTGTTATAAGTTCTTTGAAATGGAATATTCTGTCTTTCAGATCTTTGACCAGGCATATGTGGGCATATATTCAATGCACGAGAAAAAGTTTCTGAAACAAAGTTTCTGAAACCAGTTTAAGAAAAAAAGTTTCTACTGGCTCACACAAACTTTTATTTCAGAAACTTTAGGCCATGTTACATAATGCATTTCTTTGCAACTTGCAGCGTAGCGGTACGTTGGAGAGATGTTAATTAGTGAAAAATGCTTGATATAGTAAGACAACATCAGTGAAGTGTAATGAAGGCTTGTGCTTGTCAATTTCACATCAGTCAAGAGAGATTGCATTGCAAGTTACAGGGGAAATTGCATCTTGTAACATGGACTTTTATTTTGAAAACATTTCCCAGTGTATCAACGTCTTATTGCAAATTCTCCTTTGCAGAACAACAAGGAGAATGTGGGTGCTAGTCTTCGTTGACCCTACTTGTGCATGGTTGGAGTCCGAGCAGAGACTGATGGCTCAGGAAGAAGCGGATCACATGTTATCAGTAATGAGGAGGAAGATTTGTAATGTGTGGCTGCAAGACCTAACGTTTATGAAGTCATTCCGTCCAGGATTGTACCCTCTATTTACGGTAGTGAAAATATCAAGAAAGCCATTGCCTGTCTGATCTTCGGAGGGTCCAGAAAAAAGTACAAGCTTGTGATGATAGAGTACTTGCAGGATTTCGGTGAGGGGACTTTCTTGGTGAAGTGGTTAGCACACTTGTCTTTCACCTTTGACGATGCGGGTTCGATTCTCAGTGAGGTTTACCACAAAGTTATTCAAACTCACTCTCCATGTGAAAAGATTAGAGTTAATGCTCTGCTGATAGTCGTGGGAATTCTCTGACTGGGATCTGACTGAAGTAACCCGCTATAGTGAACAGAAATGTTTGACCTACGATGGTAAACGAATAAAATGGCTGAGACTTTTCACATGTTGAAGATCTCGGTAGAATGCGCCATTGCTCATTCAGGCAAGAGGCAGTTGCCTGGCAGCAGGTACAGGAGATTTACAAGCCTAAATACTGACTTAATTCTCATGTGGCACTATGAGCTGGGTATGTTGTCTTTCAAAGGTAACACTGGAACTAATTGAGAAAAGGGAGATTCTCTTAACTGTTCAACTATTGAAGATCTATAGAGGGATTTATTGATAAATCTTTTCAAAATCTATCAACACATGACACTGACAATATAGCCACCACTATAACCACTAACAGTTCAACTCCCTCCAGGATACATGCTACCAATAATTCAGTACCCATGTAGGAAAATTAAAAAATTTTGAGGAATAATATTGAATCCGTAGTGGTATATCCTTGATGAATAAAATATCACAACAGATCCAAAGAAATAGTCAAAACAATCAGGAAATATGCATACTGATTAACGACGATTTACATTTAAAATCACACATAACTGAATTGGAAGCGAAAGCTTTCCCTAAGGATGAACCACTATTAACCCCAACAAAAATTTTAACACTACTCATAATCCCTTGGAAAGTGTTCCCAACCAGCAGTTTTAATGGACTGCAGCAAACTTAAAGATAGCTGTCAATTGGCTACAGCACATTGTATCAAATTCAATAGGGCCTTGCCAAAAAAATTCCCCACAACCGCTACTTACAATCCAAAGTTTCAATGTCGAAGAGTTACCCCAATTGCCCTAGAGTCCAACATTGCAAAGCCAATGAGTTTCCCTAATCACCTTTCTATGTCTTCTAGCTATAAAAATATACACGAAAACCTAATATACATCTTCCAGGAAAAGGAATAAGGCTATGGTACTGTGCCCTTTTTTGAAAAGATGAGCATACCGCCTGAGGAGCAACAGATGCGATTTCTTGCATGAGAATGTTCTACCTACAACATACAAAATGAATACCCATCAAAATTTACCTAAATAGCTTCTCCCCACTACTTTACCACAGCCCAACGTCAACAAAATTTGTCCTCAGAAACAGCATGATGTCCTTCCTTTTATATTTATGAATTCTAGGAAACTAGAAAACAAAGTAGATGAATTGCAAGAGATTGCCATACTTAACAATGCTAAGGTCGTACGTATAACAGAAACATCGTTCATGATGCATGTTCAAAACCAATTAGTTGCAATGACTGGTTAAAACCTTTTCCAAAAACATAAATATCATACTTCTGGAGGTAAGGTGTCATATATATTCATAACATTATTTTTTGTAAACAACTTGAAGACTGTTCTGGAGACCAAGTTTAAGCGCTTTGGATGTTGCTCAGTTCACGTAAACTGCCTAGAAATTTAACAGGTATTATCACCATTGCGATTTATCATGCAACATCCAGTTGTGAAACTAAAATACCATACTGAAGAACCATTCAACGAAACTTGGATAACCTACTAAGAAAATATCCAAACGTCCTCGTTGTAATAACTGGAGACTATAACCACAACACAACAGGGTTAAAACAAAAACATTTAACTGCATTTAAACATCTTAAACAGCTAGTCCTTTTTAATACTAGAGAATTGAACATTCTTGGCTGGTTTTTAACCAATAGACCAAAACTTTTCATCATGCAACAACTCCCCAAGATTGCATCTTCAGATCATTTTACAGTCCTAGCAAAAGCTATGAGCCCGAGTTGCAAAAATAGGGGTAAAATCTATGATTCAAAACAGAAAAAATGCATTTATGAAACATGGTAAGCATTCTAAGGTATACAAGCAAGTGAGATGCAAAGTTCAGAATAAAATTAAAACTACTAAAGCTGTCTATTACAAACAAAATACAAACTTGGGTCAATGTACAAGTGACAAATGATGGAAGGAGATAAAATCCCTACCAGGCCAGAACACCAAACAAGAATGGTATCACCAATTCTTAAACTAGAGACCTCAAGGAGAGTGCAAAGTTTCTGACATCTTTAGAACATTTTACGCACTACGCACTGTTAAATCCCAGCTGTTGAGTATAACTTATGCAAGACAGCTGAGCATGAGTGTATGCCTGTAGTATACCTTCAAACCACTACAGCACAATTGCGATGGAGTCATCACGATCTATATTTGTAAGTTGTATACTTCCGAGTTGTATTTGAATGTACAAGCTTGCAGTTGTGGCAATATAACAGGATAGCAAGAAATGCCAAGAATCTACGATCGTGAACGGCAAGACACCACAATTTTATTTTCTATTACTATGAAACACTCAGTAACACGTAGCAGCATTATGGTTTAAAGTCTTCATTATAGCCCAAGTCTTTAGCTACCTATGCAAAAATTTATTGCCAACTATCTTGAATTTCCTTGACTTCAGTTGCAAATTTTCACCCCATTGACTTAGACTCACATGGGACAATTAATGCAAGTCTACGTCACCGTGCGTTGTCTGGAATTTTCATACCAATAAACTTTAGTCGCGAATTTTCATTTTATGGCCATAATTGCGGACTTGTAAATTGTAACGTTGTGTTCGGTGTGTCGTTCCGACATTTGTTTCTTGCTGTATGTACAAAATAGTATTTCAGATGGCTAGAAAGGGCAAGAATTTGCAACATTCAACGGCGAGTTTGGCCGTATATATCAGTCGCCTGCGAAGTAAATGCTAATTTGGTGATGGCGGCGTGCAAGTTTGTCGTGTTAGCCACATTTTTGATTTTGTTCATGAGTGTTGTTCTTGTGCAAAGAAAGTGGAGTTTCTGCTCGACCGATAGTTTTCCAGGGGCCGGTTGTTCAAAAGTGGGTTAGCAATTAACCCAGGTTTAAACTTAATCCACCGTTTTTATTGTCCCATTTTGAAGCACTGTTTGTTTTGAAACTTTGAGGCATTAAGTTACTCATTGAGGGAAACATTTTGAGCAAAAATTTTATCGAAAATTTAACTTAAATGAGCTTGAAATCGAGGTTGAAGTTGTTCATTAACCCAGGGTTAAACTAATCCGCCATTGAACAACTGGCCCCAGGATGGTTAAGTATCGGTTCTTGTAAGAAAGAATCAAATGAAACCTACATTTACTCCTCTGGTTTGTCTATCGCCATCAGAGAGGAATTCCTATGAAATGTCAACAGCAAACCTTGCTGATGGTGTTGCTGTTAATGTGTGGGGATATCAAATCCTGCCTTGGACCAAGTTTGCTTACAAGAGAACAGTTTGGAAAGTTTCTTGTGAATAAGGGGATGAAGTTTGGGCATCAAAATACAAGAAGTATATTGAGTAACCTTGATATGCTTCAAGAGTTGGTTGCTTCCCAAGGAAAGAATGATCTCATTACGCTATCAGAGTCGCATATTTCAAGTGATGAGATTGGCTG
This sequence comes from Phenganax marumi, assembly GCA_025400095.1. Taxonomy (NCBI): domain Eukaryota; kingdom Metazoa; phylum Cnidaria; class Anthozoa; order Malacalcyonacea; family Clavulariidae; genus Phenganax; species Phenganax marumi. Next base: position 14,970 of record JAODVM010457600.1, on the reverse strand, counting down.
TGAGGAGATCTATGGTATAAATGGCTACATTTTTCTCACACAAAATCGTGATCATGAGCGGGCGGTGGAGTTGGTATGTATGTTAAAGATGGTGGCTCTTGTAGACGGCGATCTGATTTAGAAAATTCGACTACAATAGAGTGTTTATGGATTGAGATATTTTTGAAATATGCAAATTCTTCATTGTTGGATGGTTCTATTATCCTCCTGTGACATCAAAATATCACCAATCAAACTTTAATGACCTATTGCAAGATCATCTGAGCATTGCTGATAAAGAAAACAGGGAAACTATATTAATGGGCGATTTTAATGTGAATTATAGGGACGCGTCCTCAAACACAGTGTTCAGGACAATCATAAAGTTGTTTGGCTTTAAGCAACTTATAAAGAAATGCACCCGTTTAACGGAGACATCGTCAACAGCAATCAACTTGATTTTCTCCAACGTTACGCAAAATATATCTTCAGTTTGATTATTATTATTATTATTATTAAAAACTTATTTACAAACAATAACCCTTCAGCTTCTTTGCTGCTTTTAGAGGGGTCGTATAAGAAGAAATAGAAAAAAAAAACAGTTATAGTATAAGTATCATTATAAGAATATTAGCAGTCTCTTGATCGACATAGGTGTTTTGTAACGACTACTTTGAAAGAGTATACAGATAATTGCTCATGAATATCTAGTATTTCGTTAGGTAATGCATTCCAGGCGTAAGCTCCTCTGTAAGAGAATGATCTTTTCATGAAAGATCTGTTAGGTTTGTCGAGAAGTAGCCTACGCCTGTTACTTCGCATTTGATGATAAGCGTTTTCGCAATATGCAAACATGTCGCAGATGTACCTAGGTGCAATACAACGGATAGCTTTAAACGTAGTTAAGAGTTATCTTCTTTTGAAGATTTTTCTATTGGACTCCACCCTAGGTTTCGGAAGATTGTTTTTGATCTTATATCGTAATTTGATCCAGTTATTATACGATCAGCCAATGAAATATGAGTTTAGGTAGCGAAAGATAGTGGTAGCGGTAGTGGAAGTCATATCTGAACCTCTCTAATGGTAAAACTACTTGTAGGCATCAATCCAGTTCAACTTACTTGAACGAATTGCGAGAAAACGCTGTTCGTTTTACACGAAGCGCGAAACGTATCGATGGCGTTCAGAAAATTGTTCACAAACTCAGTGTACGCCATTGTTGTCGTCGACTTTGAAAACTGCAAATAAAATCAGCGTGTACAGTATTGATACAGGGTGTTAGCAACAGTCGAAAATTCGGCGTTATACACCGTTTTCACAATTTCGCTTACCTAGCAATTTCACAATTCAACACACGCAAAAATAACATAAGTTACAAACAGCTAGTATCCATTATGGCTGTTTTGTTAGAAGTGAAATGGTTTGAATTTTGTTTTAAGTGTGCTACTGAACCAACACAGGAAATAACTAAGAAATTAATTTGAGGCTGGTATGATGGGGTTCTTCTTTGCACAACGAGAACTGAAGTTCACAATTTTATTACAACGTCGATTTTTTTTCATTTTGGCTAACAACCTGTGATACAGAACAATGTAAAAAGCTGTCCACGTAAATAATAATCTGGACTCAAGGAGTAAACGTCGAGCCAAACGGTCGAATCATTCTCAAGCTCTTGGGAACGAAATTCTTACCAGAGGAGTTCTGGGAATGCAGACAAATTCGAGCACACTTGCAACTTAATTTCCCACCATGCAATGTGTGCCTAGGGTTCAAGGTTTTTGATTTCTAAGGGCCTGTTTACAAGGAGGCGGCATGTGCGCAGCATATACTCCAATCAGACTCGAACAGCTCTTCCACTTCGAAGGAAAACAATGACAGGTAATGAAGTAGTAATGACAGCCGCACGCGGAACTGACAAGAATTCTCCTGGCCTAGCCGGGTTTCAGTCGAAAAGTGTTTACATGGACCAACCGAGTAACTCGCCTTGCCGAGATCTGGGCAGAAAAAGCCGGGATCTCGGCTAGGCGAGTAACTCGGTTGTTCCATGTAAACAGTCAGCCGGGTAAACTACTTATTTTATGGAGTATAGCCAGGATCTCGGTCCAGCCGAGTAACTCGCCTAACCGGGTAACTCGCTTTCATGTAAACAGGCCCTAAGAGTAAATGAATTTCTTGCCTATCGGCTTACCGAAGCACAAATAATGTCGCCCAGTTTCCCCTCGACTGTCCACTCGTTCATACGAGCAGCTAAAACCATGCTGAACATTTCATGACATTGCAAGATCTTTTGGAGTGAGCAAAATATAGCATCCAGGCTCTTCGCATCCAACAAATGACGTTCACGTGATTCTTGATCGATCTAACCAAAATAATACAGATAGAGGTCAGGGATTGTACATGAGGATTAAAACAGCTGAATCATGTACAGAAAATTGTAATATAACTTCTCATACAAAAATTCACCTTCACGGATTGTACATAATCGCAATATTTGAATCATTTAAGGAAATATTGCAGTATATCTTCACACGTAAAAACTTTAAAACCTTCAAGGATCCTACGTATTTATAATATCTTAGTCATTTCAAGCAGAATTGCATTATACCCTTTTATGCAAAAACTTCATCTTCATGAATTGTACGTAGCTATTTATAATATTTGAGTCACATTGAGTCATTTAATTTAAAGAAGAATTGCAATATATCTGTTCATGCAAAAAGTTCATCTTCATGGATTTTACATGTTTATAATATTTAAGTAACTTAAAGAAGAATTGCAATATATCTTCCCATGCAAAAACTACATCTTCATGGATTGTGCAAATTTATAATATTTAAGTAACTTAAAGAATGTAAGTAATTTCACAAAGTAATTTTTAAAATTGTACATGTCTTGGTGTTGTTTTTTCTGTATTTAGTTTATATATGCGACGAATTCATTAAAATTAAAGAAGAATTGCAATATATTTCACGCGAACAATGCTTTTCAAGGATCGCACATATCTTTATATTGAAATCATTCGAGAAAGAAATTCAAAATGTATCTTCAAAATGTATCTTCTCATACAAAAACTTCTATTCTATAAAGTTATGGGCTTGTAATATTTCGGAAAATGATACAGAGGATGAGAAGTACAAATGAGTTTTTCTTCACTTCCCCCCAGAAATATATGTTTCCTCTACGTGGTCTCTACTCCCGCCAAGAATCTCTTCGTAGCAGCTATATATACTGACCTGCATAAGTTGACTTAAATGTTCCTTGTATGCTGCTTCAGATTGCAAAATCTTGTTTACTATCTCGTAACGTGCTGCCTAACAACATGAAAATATAACAGTCAAGAGTCTTGGTACATTTAACCACTATAGTATTGCTAATACAATACTAATTACTTGAAATAACCCAATTCACATCCAATTACCTCTTCGAGAGACATGTCAAGAGAAAATGGCGGCATGACAGGCTCTTTTTCACCCAAAGCGTTGGCATCAACATACAATGGATCGTCTTCATCTACGGAACCAAAGCAAACCAACAAAAATTTCCGTCAAGCCTGCTTTTCAGTACAGCATATTTCTGCCAAGCTAAGGTACAAGTTTCTAATTTGCCTTGGAAGTGAACGTTTCGCGAAGACTACCGACAAATTTTTTCAAGCCTTCGAATGACAATGCACCGCCCCCCCCCCCCCCTCAACGGTCCTACTTACGTAAAGGCCCATCTAACAAGCGCAATTTTTGCTGCGATTTGTTGAAGGATGTTATAAAGTGCATGACCGAGGGATATACGTAATCCAAAAAGTTTGGCAATGCACTTGTCAGTTAAGGCTGCTTTCCAGTTACGCGTTTTTGATACGCACGTACACGCACGTACAAAAATTTTTAAATCCTTCAAAGTTTTATAGTTTTTAAAAATACAAGAACAATTAGACCCGTGGTTATTTAGAATTCAAAATTCTAGACGTTTCTTCTTGCGAATGTTTATAAGATAGGTTTTACTACAATCTTAACTTTCACGTGCGTTTACGTGCGTGTCAAAAACACAACCAGTTGTTCGTACGCCGTTTAGCTTAAACGGTGGATACGTCCGAATTCAAAAACAGTCCCACACATCTTCTAAAGCTTTACAATCAAATCGTATTCAATAAAACTATTGGTAAATACATAATTATTGTATTCAGTTAAAAATCTTTCAATTTCGTTGCTCAAGGAAGACATAAATATGATCTCTATTTCGAATTTATCCACCGTTTAAGCTAAACGGCGTACGAACAACCGGACCCTGGAAAGCAGCGTTTAACCTCCTTAATCACGTGCGTTAAGCGTGTTTTCCACTAGGCGGATTTTTCGAGCGAAAAATAAATGTGGCAACGTGATTGGTTCGCAAAATAATTTCCCGCGAAAAAGTCGAAAGCAAGCTAGCCAATCATGTTGCTAGATTTATATTTCGTTCGAAAAATTCCGCCTAGTGGAAAACCGCCTTTAACAGAAAATTCGTTCCAAAAATCACCCGTTAACGGGTCTTCATGTGCGCTGTCGTACAAATTGATGATAAGGTGGAAATATATTTCAATGTTTACTTTCGTATAGGCTCTTGGAAAACGAAAAGAAAAATGCGATGAATATGACCATGATCCGTTGGTTTGGAGCAATGAACGAGTTATGCGATGGCGTGCCTCCATTAACTTAAAGCCTGGTTTCCATATAGTCGTAAGCGTCATAAGCGAAGAGTTAGGATATCCCTGAACAGCCAAAATATTCGACCTTCCAAGCAGTAAATCTTATAGCAAACATACATATTGTTTACTATTACTTGCTTTGCTAATAACTCGTTTGAAACTGTTCTATATTTCGGCTGGTGAGAAAGATCGTGACTCTATCTTTACGACAGTTACGACCATATGGAAGCCAGGCTTTAAGGCACTTTTAAAATAGTGTTTGTATCAAGGCGAACGATAGTCTAGTCGGGTTTAATTCTTGGTGAGGAACTGTCTCAAAACGACTCGAACTCAGTCTTCATGTGAAGAGAAGAGTCAACGCTCTGTCGAAAGTTGTGGGTTTTCCCCGGGTATCCCAGTTTTCCCCCACAGGGAGAGTCGACAGGGTGGGTTGGGTAAACGGGGGAGAGCCCTGCATGGGACTTCAAGTCCAGTTCGTACTTCCCTTGCTTGGACTATTTCCAATGATTCGGAAAGAAAAACTCTTCCCACTTAAGGCCCGTTTTCCACTAGGCGGAATTTTTCGAGAGAAAAATAACTCTAGTAAACCTGATTGGCTAGCAAAACAATTCCCCCCGAAAAAGTCCAAAGGAAGCCAATCATGTCGCTAGATTTATTTTTTGCTCGAACAAATTCGCGTAGTGGAATACCGCCTTTAATGGGTTAACCAGTTCTTTTCAAGTTTGTCAATATTAAATATCTACACATTATCTATACTAAAAAGCTTACTTAATAAGATATAAAAACGGCTTTTATTACTTGACTGTTCCACAGTCTTCGAAGGTTTCGCAAGGTGAGGTAGACAGCTCCTCAAAACACCACCACGAGATTTGAGCGTTTGATCCCGATCATCAAGCGCCATACCATTGGTAGATGGCAACTACAGAAAGATATGAAACGATTTCAGACTTGCTAAGATACAATAATAATAGTAATAATAATGTGTGCATTTTAAACTCACTCTGAACTAACGAGTTGTAAGTAAATACTAAACTAATTGTAAGTAAATCTAAAATAATTAAACTAAGTCCATCTTCGCACTATTTACAGATTAGATACTTAGGATAAAAGCGATTAAAACTTATTTACATACGTAGAGATCACAACATTAAGAATATTTGAAAGTAAAAAAATGTTCTGTTTTAATTGCTCTACATTTGGTAGTATCTCGAAAAAGGATATCTTCATTGTGTCCACTTCGTAGACCGTACGGGAATTCGCTAGTTACGGATTTTGGTAGCATAAAGTCTAAGCGATGTTCCGTCTTTTTCATTTATGACATGTACACTTTAAATAGATATTCACGTCTGTTCTCTAATGTTGGTACTTGCAACTGCATTAGTTCCTCACTATAACTACATGTCAATGTATCCATCGGGGTCGAAGATTTGACTGAAATCTTTGTTCTATTTTCTTGTAGATAGTTGCACAAACTTGTGCACAATGAAGATTAGTCATTCGAGATATGGTGTGGAGACCTGAACAAGCTCTTTCTTTCCTCCTCTCGTTCATGTTTATGCAAACTTGTGCATAATGAAGACATAGTCATTGGAGTACAGTTCGCAGACTTGAAAAAAGTCTTTGTCTTATCTTTTTGTTCACGTCTATGCAAACTGGTGCATGTTGAAGATACGGTTCGAAAGGCTTGACCAAATTCGTTGTTTTATCTATTTGTTCATGTTTACACGAACTTGTGCAACAATGTAGACATATAGTCGTTGGAGAGATGGTTTGGAGACTTCGAACGACGTCTTTGTCACATCTTTTTGTTCAAGTTTATGTAAAATTGTCCAGGATGAAGACATAATCATTGGAGATATGGTTTAAAGATATGACGAAAGCTTGTATTCTATCTTTTTGTTCAAATTTACCCAAATCTGTGCCCGATGAAGACGTAATCATTGAAGATAATCTAGTTTGGGGAGTTGACCGAAGGTTTTCTTTGATCGTCTGGTTTACATTTACCCAAACTTGTGCACAATGAAGACATAGTCATTGGATATTTGGCCAAATGCTGCGTTCTATCTTTTTGTTCATATTTACCCTGTAACTTGCGCCCGATGAAGACATAGTCATTGGGGATATAGCTTGGAGAGTTGACTTTGTTCAATCTTTTTGTTCATACTTTTGCAGATTTGTGCACCGTGAAAATAAAGCCACTGTTGGGCTATATATTTTTAAGAGTCGAACAAAGTCGTTTTTGTCCTTGTTCATTTTTAAGCAAACTTGTGCACGGTGTAGATATAGCCATTGAAAATATGGTTACGAGACTTGACCACATCGTTCGTGTTTACCATTCTGTTCATGTATAAGCAAACTAATGAACGCGGTGCAGACATAATCATTCCCGATACTAAAGGTTGAAGAGTAGTGAAGACTATCAATAATTAACATGAACGATTAATCCACCAAAATAAAAAAGATGGTGGCTTGTCGATTTTACCAGAATCCCTTGCGGTTCTAAACCGCTTACAGCGACATTTGACGACTTTTATCTGAACGGTATCAAACTACACGCGTAAAAATCATCATGTTGTTGCAATGTTGATAAGAAAGGATGCAACAATGTTGTGCTGCACTCTACGGTTCACACTTGTTAACAATGTTGTTCAGCATTGTTACACCCGATTAAAAATGAACAATATCGTTCAATATTGTTGACAACTGTAAACAATAGGTGCAGCACAACATTGTTGCATCATCCTGTTTTACCGCAGGCTCATAATTTTTAGCTGTGTGCAGATGAATGGTTTCTTTCCTGACAAATTGTTGACTTCAAGACAATGTGTTCCCGTATTTTTATCGCATATAAAAATTATCTTCGCAAAGGATTATCGTAAAATCGACATGCTGCCATCTTTTTTATTGTGGTCAATTCATGTAACTCTACCGTTGCTGGCTTCGGCGACACCAATTTTCGATTTTCCAAATTCTCGTAAAGTTCTTCGAAATTTTCTCCGAAATAGTTGGGTGCTTCAGTGTCTTCATCAAAGTCCGACTCCATTGCATCCGAGTCGCTGTCCCATTGCGTCGAGGGAATCATGTAACGACCTAAAATATATCGAGAATCCCGTGATAATCCACCCCCGCTCAGTGGTTGGGAAAAGTTGTGAAACGTGGAGAATATAACCCTGGCAGGTTGGTGCATTGAACTAAAAATATATGGAACGCTACCTCTAATAATACTGTCTAACAATCCATTGAAGCCAAATTTGACACCCAGACACGCGTGTTTACTGTTTCGCGATTCTCTCGCAGGAACACAGACTTCACTCCTAGTTGTAAGTTTTTGCCAGAAAAGAAGGTATTTTGGGGGCAGTTTACAATCCGTTGAAGTTTTTGAACCAAGCATGAATAATGATGTTTGTTATGGTTTATTACATTGTAGGGATTTATACGCGTTATAAACCATTTTTACATAAAGACAAACCATTTATCAAGACGTTAAAAAAGGTATGTCGCGTTTTCAGTTCATGGGATTATTCAACTGCCACCGGTGCTGATGAAAAGGTAGCCTGCGAACAGGCTCTTAAGCCCGTTTTTCCAGACGCGAATTTTTTCGAGCGAAAAATAAATCAAGCAACGTGACTGGTTAGCGAAATAGCTAATTCGCCGCGCAAAAGTCAGAAGAGGGCCAACCACGAAGTTTGATTTGTTTTTAGCACGAACAAACTCGCGTGACCAAAATGGACCTTAAAATCGGACTTTGAGGTCCAGGTTTGTTTGTAGACCTTGAACCCTAATAAAAGGTCGATAATAAGAGCCTAGCCATAGGCGCAATTGCTTGGGTGTCCGAATGACTTTAACCACTAAGCGACCTCAATGATATGCTATTATTATATGAAAAAGTATAAGTCAAGTAAAAACGTTATTTGACCACGCTAAGCTCTACAACAAAAAGCTCTTTTCCAAGAGGGAGGTAGATCAAAATAGTTTCAAGTCACTATGAGTTTTAATATCAATTTGGCTTTGCCACACTGACAGTTTGCAACACGACTGCAGTTACTATCGTTACATCTACAACAAAATAGTATGCTTACAAATATACTTCATCTGACCGGTCCGGTATCACCCATTTAAGTTAGCCTGACTAAGAGAATGTTTATTTCTTAGTTCACCTGGAAAGATTTTGGCCGGAACGATTTGCTAACTTATTTCTCCCCATGAATGGTGGATGAGAGATGTTTAATTCTAGCATCCACCATCAATGAATTATGAGGAACATTTAGACTAACTACAATCTTTGCCAAAAACTATAGAAGAAATATTTACATTTTATCTTATATCTTCTGTCAAGGTTCCCACTGACCCCCGTTCAATGTTATCATGATAAAAAATTAGAACATCGGAAATCAAACGTCTTCTGACATGACCGCAACATTGAAAGGGGTGAAGGAAGGGAGGGATAGCAATTGCGTTGAAGAAGGTTCAACTAACTGTCTCTCCTGAAAAAGGGACATTGTCCCAAAGTATTACGGCAAAGATTGTATCTCTCGACGTCAATTTTTTCATGCACAGTATGCCTCATTTCAAAGTCGATTAGATTCCCCATTGCGACATTAAAGTAGTCTTTTGGAATCTCCCTCTAATCTCGTATGGTTTAGTAAAAGTCCCTCGGGTATCGCCTTGGTGACTTTTACAATATTTCACTCTACTTACGGGCGCGGTTTGTCACTAAGTATTCTTCACAAACATCGTTTACTCTCATAGGGTGGTCAAAAGAAGCGACCGGCAGAAGTTCAGGTTTGGGTCTTGTTAATATCATCTCATACAATTTTCTTCATTACCTACCTCATTTATATTGCAGTATTTACATAGTCTTTCGTTTTACATGATAACTAAGACACGGAGAGAATATTTTTGTCTTCTATCTATACTGATGCCCTCCAGCTACATAAACAAGACATTAGACATCGCGGTTTACATGGGGACAGCACGTGAAATTAGGCCACCTGTAAATCCTACACCCTAGCCATATACGAAGATGATTTTTCTCCGGATTTTGAACAAATGCCATACATCCGTCTTCGAAGTTTATAAATTATGTACAAATTGTTTGAAGTACTTCACTCTTTTCTAGCATGCTATTTTGAGAAGACATATGATGGAACTCACTCAAAGCTTTATGATTCCTCTAGTAAGTTTACTTTTTCAAAGACTTTCGGCGTGGATCTTTGATGTTCGCCACTGGGCAACGCGCGATACAAAGTGAAAAAAAAATCGCGTGCGACGTGATTGGTTGACGAGCTAACTCGCCGCGAGATATTCGGGTCATTTTTGCTTTCTCGCGGCGAATTATTTTGTTAGACAATTTGGTTGAGATATTTATTTTTACTTCGATTTGCGCGTGCAAATTCGCGTCGTGGAAAAGTGGCTTAGATCTGCTGTCATTTGCAAGTTTAACTGGTCGAATTTAATATAAACTGTCGTATTCTATGGGATTCTAACGTCTAAGGCCCGGTTTACACTGTCAACGTTTTTGTGTTCAATGTGGGAATTTCGGACAGGTAAATCCCAAGTTTGAAGAATTTGCCTAAAATTGTTTGAGGGAACTAATACATGCAGTGCTCAGCAACGAACTACTTCACTCTGATTTCCTTACGAATTCTTCAGGACATAGCATTTCCAGGTGAAAAATTCCTACTTTGATCACAGAAACTTTGACAGTGCATACCGGCCTTAAGGAAGGCTTAACTTAAGCTTTCATTGTTTCCTCACGGTCGTATCTGTCATAACGGTACTTACGATCTTTCTCAGCCGCCGAAGTAGTGCTGTGCAAACTCCGGATTTTTCATCACCGGTTCCGGCCAAAAAAACTCCGGCCCGGGAAAACGAACTCTGGCTCTGGCAGAAAATTTCCTACTCCGGCAGTCGTGAAATTTCGAAGTTTCATGGAAATTTCACGTTTCAAAGTGGAATCATGTCATAAATGGTGCAATATTTTCACGCGAGTTTTTGCTTAATCGTGCGTTGTTCAGAGTATATTTTGGTCGGACATCAATCAAATTTAGTCGGGCGTTTATCAAAGTCCGACAGTAGTTTGCAGCAAAAATAGGTGCTGCCGAAGTTTTACCGGAGCTGAACAAACTCCGGCTCCGGTAAAATTGGCTGAAACTCCGGCTCTGGCTCTGGTGCACAGCACTACGCCGAAGTAGAGCAGTTTTAATTTAAATGTTAGAAAAGCAATGATTGGAAAATAGAACGTATGTTTTCTGTGAGATTTACCGCTGATAAAATGGAATATTTTGACCTTTGAGTGATTTCGCGACATCTTCGGTAGCTACGACAGTTACCGCCACATCGAAACCTGGCTTTAGACTAAGCTTAATCACATTTTAAATCGTTGCGGCCATCTTGCATGATGCAATTTCTTTAGTGCAACTTGCACTATGCAATTCTACTCCAGAGAGGTAGCATAAGAATGCTTGATACATATGTCAAGAAAACATTACTTAAATAAATGAAGGCTCGTGTTTTACATCACTCAAGAGTAGAATTGCATTGCGAGTTCTAGGAAAAATTGCATATAGTTTTGTCCGTGTTTAAGTCGAGTTTTCTTCGAATCCCGTCATTCACAAGAAATTAGACGAGTTAAAGGTCAGTGGAGGAAGATGGTTGGGAATCTTGAACTCAGTTATCGTTTTATGTTTTTGTTCATTTTATGCGTCTTCCACCGTCACTGAACACTTTCTTTTCTTCATAAGGAAGTGTCGTTCACTAAAAAAACTCTTACTTTTATACCGATGCGTAGAAATCTATGAGTCCTGTAAATATATTCATATATTTAGTAAATTTGCGTGTTGGTAATGTATATAAACGGGAGCTATTAAATCGTTGGCAGTTGCTCTGCTCAAGATATACACGCGCTCAAATAGTGATAATAGTACAAGGGCAAGGAATCTGTACCCTCAAGTATGCTCTTCAGGACATGTTTTTGTTCCTTTGAAGTTTGCCTGCTTCCTGAGCATCTCCTGCCACTGACCATGATGGAACTTCAGAGAAATTCGCCAGAAATTCAACGTTTATTGGATCCTAGTTTGAAGATATTATGTCTGTTTTAGGAGAGATATGCCGCCAGTTTAATGCCTCTTCAAAGAAGTATTTCGCCTTGGAAGGTAATTGGATTCTATTGAGCAATTTAACAAACTTACTAGCTACTGAAGGCTTTGTTGGAAGTAGACATATACTGTAAGCGAGGGTGTGGCGAGGGCATGTAAGAATTCGCCTCTATAGGGTCAACCTTCCATTTCAAACTCACACAACACCAATGTTCACAAAAGGTGCCTCAACTTTAATAAAATTTGTTTTTTCCTATTTGCATTCTGCAGCCCCTGGGGCTTGAAAGGGTCATTTGTTAACATTTGACACGCCTGCTCTACCACACTTCGACATGATGTATCTCTTATTAACACAGCTTCCTCCTAAGCTGAAGTCTTTCGATGCAGACGAGTTTTTGAAGACAGTCGAGCATTCCGGTCCACAGCTTACGACTGGACTAAAGGGGAACTGGACTGGCTTATACAGGTAAATATTTTACGTTATGAAATAACCTTTTAATAATGGCTATGCTAAAAGCAAGTCACTCAAGCTACTGTATGAAACTTACAAATCCTCATTGCCAGCGCTGATTGGTTGAAATGCCAAAAAACGTGTAGATCTTGTAGTTTTGCATGGCGAAAACAACAATATGCATATTAGTTTGAGGGTAACACCACGTATATTTATTATTGCAGTATTAATGCAATAATAAATATACGCGGTGTTCCCTCAAACTAATATTCATAAACCTTGTAGAGTTGTCATAACGCTATATTCTTGAACAGAAGTCAGGAGTGTCACACGAATCTCGAAAAAACCCACGAAGATCACTTTCCGCCTGAGATACTGATTCAAAATCGCTTTCAACTTCCAATTTTTCATGGGCAATGGCTTTAAAAAATTGCAGTCTCTCTTCTTGCGCAAAACTCCTCTCCATGAATTTAGATTGCCGGTATCAAGGTCAGGGATTAGCCGTTTCTATAATACATGAGCCATAGCAAAAAATCCAGTGGCGTAGCAAGAAATTTCTTGAGAAGGGCAAACGTTGAGAATTTCCGACATAGGGCGTGGCCAAATGGGCGTGGCTTTAACTGAATGCGTAGATAGCGGCATCAAATACGTTGCCTTTTAAAACAGCATATCAAAATCAACACTCCTTTAGTGAGAAAAGAACATTAATATATTTGTTATATGAATGTATGTTATATTTGTGGTACTACTTTGCCGTTCGTGATCGTTCGATTTTTCGACAAGTGTCAAATTTTCCGAAAAACTACACCACAAACGTCCAGTAGGGGGGGGGAGCTGTCGCCCGCCTGTCCCCCCCCCCTTCTAGTACGCCACTGGCAAAAACATTGGAACAGAGCTACGAAATGTTTTACGTTTCATTTAACTCGCCTTTTTTGAACTTTTTCGACCTTCTTTTTTTCCCATGATTTGCCTTCCGCGAAAGTGACAAGTAGATACTGATATGTTGCTAGGTAACAGTAAAAACTACTACATCGATGCTTTTTTTTGTTCCAATCTTGCATTTTCTAGGAGTTTTTTCAAGTCTGCGAACTTCGAAGGTTGGTTTAGAAACAGACAGCATGAGATCCAACAGAAATTACAACTTCTTCATTTGGAAGCTCTCTCAGTTGCGGTACGTATTAACGAATACACAGTTGTGAAATTTCTCAGTTTTAGAGCACAGAATATAGATCGGTAACAGAAGGATTACTTGCGTCGGAACCTTTGAAGTTTTTGTGCTCGCGCATATCGCATTACGCATGTTGTCCGCCATTTTCCTAGCCATTCAATGACTTTTTCTGACCAATAAACACGCTGTACCGGCTCACTGCTCTGCCTTCTCGCCAGTAAACTGCATATTTTTGCATAAAAGAAACGTGCACACGTTGCACCGCCAAGTGACCTTTCTTTTACTGACCTTTATTTTGTGTCTAGAGATCACCCAAAGATGAACTGACGCGTTGAACTGCATATTTCCAGAAGCTATTTTTCCGCGCGTAGATGAGTTTGAGGGTGATTACATGAACCAGGCTAAGTAGGCCTTCTGTTTCGAAAACATTTCCTGGGCATTAAAATTGGATTTGAATTAACATTAGCGCATTCTGAATGTTACTTCGAACCGTGTTTTACACAAATTTTGACGTGGCAATAAGACGCACAAGAAAAAAGTCAGCTCAGTCAACAGGACTAGCCTGGCTCATGCAGCCCCTTAATGCACAATTTGCATTATAGACTAATGTTTGGTTTGGACGAAAAGAAGGCAGCCACCACTTCAGCTAGAAAAAGCGTCTCAATTTAGTAAAATAAAACTGCATTGCTTGGCTGCATGCGAAATGTTGTACGATATTAAAAGATAGAGCCGTATGAAGTTTCCAAATTTTGCTTATTTAAAAATGTAGTCCTTTGATGCAAATTTAAACTGTATTTAGGATATGTCACTGTGGACTCTAGAGAAACATGAAGTGGAGGTCGTTGACTTTATTCTTCAAACAAGAGAAAAAATGGTTGGTAAATGCTCTCAAAGTTGTAGAGTGTACATATTTGTAACATTTGAGTCATTCAATGAAGAATTCAAATGTGTTTTCCTGTGCAAGAATTTCATATTTTCAATGATTTAGAGTGTATCAAGGTCAAGGATTGTGCATGCTTAGTATAAACTATTGTTCTTGCATGCATTGTATATTATCAGGTAGTTGTTTATCAGACAATTTTTATCGTCGTCGTAACTTAGGTAGTGAGGTCCACATTCGACTTCTACTCTACTGAAGTGGCCCGCCAGGATTTTTTGTCTGAATGGGCAAATTCTAGGAGGGTCCGGGACAAATGGACCTTTAACCGTTTAGAGTAAATTTTTAAAAAATTTGAATTAGGAAAATCTTTTACCACAGCCTGAACGAGCATCCCGAATTTAGTAAAACTGCCAAGTTTGGTTGCACAATGTTGTAAAATAAGGAAAATATAGCCGAACAAAGTTGGCAAATTTTGTATATTTTTCTATTACGCATGGGAAATTAATACCCCGTTCGAGAAAAAAGGTTTTAATTTCTCGCTCGTAATAAAAAAATATACAAAATTTGGCAACTTTCCACGGCTATATTTTCTGTATTTTACAACATTTCGCAACCCAACTTGGCAGTTTACTAAATTCAGGATGCTCTTTCAGGCTATGGTAAAAGATTTTCCGAATTCAATTTTTTTGAAATTTCGTCTAAAAGGTTAAAGGTCCACTGAGT